>VYZP01027940.1:0-14781 GCA_013400635.1 Hypocryptadius cinnamomeus | reverse complement strand
GGCGAAAAAAAAAGCCAAGGCCCGGGGAAAGGCGGGGCGGGGGGACACGCGACCGCGCGTGGCTTTGAAGTGCTGCGGGCTGCGATCCGCTCGTGTGAGCGGCGGCTTTGGCACACGACGGCGCGGCCGCCCGTTCTTATAGCGGCGGGCGGACAATGGCCCCGTGGCCGCCCCGCGGGGCCGCGCCGAGGCGGCAGGTCGGCCCCGTGCGCCGCGCCCTCCGGAGCGTGCCCGCAATTACCGCGGGCGGCCGCGCATCTGCCGCGCCCCCGGGGGACGGGGGAGAGAGGGGGGGTCCCCCCGCTTTGTCCCCCCCCGTGTGCGGGGAGGGAGGCGGCAGGACAAAGCGGGGCAGGGGGGTCGCGGCTCAGCGCGGGGGTGGAGGGGTCACCGTCCCGCTCCGGCCGGAGGGGCTCCAGCGTGAGTTTAAACCGCTGCGAGCAGGGGGTTTGGGGAAAGAAAAAGGTTAATCTGGATTTCCAGAGGATGAGCCGTGGATTATTCCCCAGCCAGATGCGGGCGGAGGATTTTGTCAGGTTTTTGTTGCACCTTGCGGTTTTTTCACATCCACGCGTCAAAGTGAAAATGCTCTAAAATGATAAAACTCTAAGCAGGTATTTCCCTCCTGCGTTTCTCAGGTGAATATCAACACGCGCTTTGGCTTTCACGTTTTTCGCTTTGAAAATGATTTTGCAGGTGTTCAGAAAGTTAAAAGTTCCAAAGGACATTAATTTTACAAGCTTTGATGGTTGTAATCACAATACATATACACTGTATATACATATATACACACTGTATATACAAATGCACAGATACACTTCTTCTTTGTCTGGATAAAAACAAAGAATTGTGCTATTTTGATTGTAAAGTTCTTGCTGCTTCTGCTAGTCTCGATTCACTGCTGGGGTATCGCTATCTCACATTTTAGGAAGTTTTGTAAGTGGCTAAAAAGTTTCCTAATTCTGACATCTGGCTCTTTGCCTCCTGCTCTCCCTGCTTGGAAGAAGCCCCATTGTCAGCACTCAGGTACTTGTGTCCCTGGAAGGTTTTCAGTTTCACCGCCCATCAATAGCCATTTTCAGGTGCCTATGCCTAAATTCACATGTATTTACCTGATTTCCCCTTACACAAAAAGTAGATTGATTCCCCCTCCTTTGATTTTCTTCTATGACTGTGATCTTTGATAAACAGGGGAAATTGACAGCATAAATATCTCTGCATTTTAAGTTCTTAGCAAGCATTCTTTACTTGAACCTGAGCTAGGAATTCTATGAGAATTATTTCTGTTTTCCACCCTCCTCGCTTTGCGATGACCCACGACACCAGCAAACTGCCACAAACAACCTTCTTTGTGCCAAGAAGATCACGCACAGAAGTGAGCAATCCAAAAAGCCCTGGGTGATGAATATTAACGAGTCTCAAACTAGAAGTAGTTTGGCAGTGGCCGAGCTTGCAGGATCAGCTCTCTTTTTGCTTTTTACGTCTTTATCCGCTTGCAGACCAGGGCTGTGCAATACACCCAGGTACGGCAGGAGACAGAGCGGGGGCTGGCGGGAGGGACTGGGCTCTCTCAATCACCGGACCTGCAATCAGGCTGATGTTTTTAGGGCCTCTGCATACATAAGTGACTTTCTGCGCTAAGCAGTTCCACTTCACTGAGTTACTCATGTCCTTAAGTGACGGCACAATTAGAGGGCTCTGTCAGCAGCCAGAGACCGACGGTGGAGCTTCCAGCACTACCCAGAAAGCCAGAAGGGACCAAAATTTAAAGGTTATGGAAGCATATGGCAAAAAGTGTTCAACTTTTGTTACTGTGCATTTTATATGTAGTGATATAAACTCCAGTGTTGTCTGCAACACTTTTATTGTCTTTTGTTTAGTTGTCTTTGAGCAGTCAATAGTTTATTCATTAAAATGTTTATGATTCCCTAGAGTTCCACAGACTTTGGCACAACCGATCACTTGTCTGAAAGTTTGCAGTGAAAGCGCATTATTCATTAGTCCTTATCCATCATTTGCAGTTTGTCATTTGTTATTCTCTTGTTTTAAAAGTTTGTGCTCCAATCAAGGAGGGGAGAGAGCACCATGTGTCTCTGTGATCAGTCACAGCCATGAATAGCCAGGGCTGAAGTGAATGTTTCACAAACAACCCATAGGCTGAAATTTGTTTGCATAATCTATTCACTGCGTACTTATGAATAACGAATGCATTCACAGAACCAGAATTGTTTCAGGAAGCCTTCGCAAACAGAAAGAAGTGCTAAATATCTTGGATAATTTATTCCCGATGAATAATTCAACCAGTTCTATCACAGGCAGTCTACTAATTTTGCAGATAAATTATTCAGCCAACACAGATAATAGCTCTTACACCTTATGGGCCTGCTCCTATGGAAGTCAGCTGCTGAAGTTATGTGAAGGTTTCTGGGATAGGAAAAGAAAATAATTCCAAAATGAAACAGGACCAGTGATTTCGAGAAACACAGTGTGTTGCTAGCATCTCACAGATGTGATAGCCTTATTCTGAGTTTTAGCCTTTGATATTAATTTTTACACCTTAATGTAAATGTAGCTGGGCTCAGCTGCACTCATGGATGCTATTAATTTAATATTTTGAACTCTAAGGAAGTTTTCAGAAATACTTAATCATTTGCTTTGAGAGACAGCATTTAAAAAAAATGTGAGAGGAAAAGATTCAAATTGTACTTTTTACTAAGAAAACTGCAAAAGTACAGCTGGATCAGCCCATCCTTCCTTACAAGTGATGGCAAACTGCTCATCCAAAATCCAAATTGTCATGGGTGCATTTCCATGCAGCACAATTAACACTTGTAAGGCCTCGAGCATGAAGCTCTTTCCTCTGCCCTCATGTTGAGACATCATGAGGGGGGGGTCTCACTCATGGCTGGACTCCAGAAAAAGTAGGAATTGATGAATAAAGGTGCAGGAAGGGCTTTTAGAGAAAATGTGCCACAAGGCTCCCTGCAGCTCTTGGGATGCACTGTTTCCTTCAAGGAAAAAGCCAGACCATGAGAAGATGCCATTCCCTGGTGAGTGTTTGTTGTACCCTGTAAAAGTAAATAAAAATCCGTGTTATTCAACTTCACATTTCTAGCCAAACCAGGATTTTGGTCATTAGAGCAGTGTTAGCATCACTCTTCAAGCATGGAAATGAGCAGTTCACAGTAAAACTGCTCCTTCAATTGGAATGCTTCAGAGAAGTCAGAGGTACATAATTTTTTTTCAGGTCTTAAGGTTCACATCATTACAGCAACTCAGCATACTCTTTTTTGTTACATTACTACAAGAGGTCTTGAACTAATGATGAGTTCTTGGGATGAGTAGCAAAATAACAAATGAACCAGGAGAATACTGCTTTTTTGCTCCCTCATTGTTTGAAAGCATGGCCAGAAAGAGAAGGCAGAGCTGCCTGTGGAGAGTGCTTGATTTGGAGAGCTGACACGGCTGATGGCAAAGCCATCACCCAGAGCAGAAATCTGGACCCGGCACCTTGCAGGAGGAAAGGAAGGATTGTGCCCCCTCACCCCTGGAGATGCCCAGGGGATGCAGCAGGGATTTTAAAAGCAGATAGAAAACCAGGAGATGGTTCAGTGGGACAGCTTGTCTCCTTGTGCTTGTCTGCACGTGGTGCAGAGCACAGTGGCTTCTGTCCAGCCTGGTCTGGGGACAGATGTGTGGTGAGGGCTGTGAGAGGGATGGACATACGGCACTGTGCTCCTGGGACCCTTCACCCGGCTGGAGTCACCTTACAGTACCCAGCCCGAGGCTCACAGGGTGTTCAGGGGTTGATGCTGTGGCTGCTGCCTAATGGGCAGCTCCAGAAGACCGATATTTGAAAGGGATTTCAGCCTGCAGGGAGGCAGCATTAACCCCTTTTGGAGCAGGAGCCAGTTCTTCTGCCAGGGAAACACCTTGGGAGCAGCTCAAGGGCTTTGTAAAGCATTTGGCCTCGTCTCATACCTGCCTGTGGCCAGTGTGAGGCCTCAGGCTGTGTGCCAGGGGCTGGCTGGGGTGGGGAGAACAGGGGCAGCACAGGGAGTGTCCCCATGCACCAGTGGGGTCCTGGCCCAGAAAGCCAAATCCTCCCTGAAATCCTCTGCAAGTGCCTGGGAGTTGCAGTCAGGGCTCAGCCCCTCCTGGGGGATCTGCAGAAATAGTGGGAATGCTTTATTTTCAGGTTTTAAATGTGTGATGTAACATTTTGCTTCTCTTTGAAAGGGGGGGGTTGAGTTGGTAAACGATTGTTCCCTGCAAGCACAAATGTATTTTGTTTGTTGTAATTAAAATGTTTTAATGAGACAACCATAAAATCAACCATTAATTATTTTTTTTCAAACACTTCTGCTTCCTTTTGAGCTAGGTCTATTTAGAAATAGTTTAGAGAGTAGCCTGCAGTTTTATTCTTTCTGTGGTATTATACACAGGAGTGGAGAAGTCATTTATAAATAATTACACAATGTTTTGGGTCTTTGGGTTTGTATAATATATCAAAGCGATTAGTACATGCATTGTTCCATTGTAAATGGTTTTTTTTCCTTCCTTTCAGTTTCACTTGCCTTGTCTTCTATCTAAACCTTTTTCGTGAAATCCTTTGTCTTCCTCATTCTTTTAGCTTGTTACAGTGCAGGGACATTCTTCTTATTCAAACACTCACAGCATGAGCAAAGAAAGCTACTTCTGTCGCATCTTAAGTTTTACCATAACTTTCTGGCATTTTCTTTTCTTCCAATTTTCCCAGACTACTGATAGGGTAATGAAGAATTATAACATACATCAATTATTGGTGCTCACGGTGTATTATGCTTCTGAATTCAAGGGGAGATAAAGAGAAAAAAAAAAAAAGTGCCACTTTCTGTGGTTTTGAGGCACATGAGAGAGGACTCGGCACAGATTATTTATAACATCTTTCTGAGCATCAATTATGTTTGACTCCTACAGCCACTTCCTTGTCCCACTGGTTTTATGGCCAGAAGGAGTCATTTTTGTGTGTGGTAGCTGTGGCATTTAACTTGTTTCTTTTATGAGGAGCCCAAACAATGCATCTTCAGGCCAAACAATCTATCTCCTTGAATAATAGCCCAAATGTCACTCAAGTGCTCAGGGCTGGGAAATGTGTGATCATGGTAAAGGACCACGGGAAGAAAGCGTGGAGATGGAGGGGCTTGTGGGGTCCCTGTGGGGCTCCCCAGCATGGGAACCCCCTGGGAGATGGGCTGGACCTGGTGTGGGGTGCAGGTGCCTGGGAATGCAACTGGCTGCCCAAGGTTTCAACAACCCTAATGCAAGTTCTCCAACAAAAAGGGCCAAACCCTCCTGGTGTGGTCGTGTTGCTGGGGCACACTCCCTGCCTGGCCCTTCCCCAGCCTCCTGGCTACCAGACTGACTGGGAGAAATGAGATTGGGATGCCACCTCTGAGAAACGAGCCCTTTCCTCCCGCACTTATATTGTGCAAGAGATTTTTCTTCTCTTCTTTTTCCCCCTTCCACCTTCTCCCTCCCACAATTGTCCCTCTTTTGTTGATTTGTATTTTGCTAATTGTAACTAGAATACTTATCCTAAAAGAAAGGGACAAAATTTACTGACTCCCCTGCGGGAGAAATCCCCCAACTGCATCCAAACCAGGAAGCTTAACTATATACTCAGGTTTTCTTTTATACCTTCCCTGTCAACAATTCTGCTTAGGAGGGGCAAAGACACCCTGAAAGATTTAAGCACCATAATGGGGGGGGGGTGAAATTGAGCCTGAACTGTTGGGGGGCCTTGGGGGTGCCCCCCAGCTCTGGGGGTCCCGTTTGGCTGTGAGGATGCAGCCTTGCAGGCGGGGGAGGATGGCCCAGAGCAGCCTGCGGGTCCCCAGTGCCCCGCGGGGCCCGGGGGATTTGCTGCCATTTGCATAGCAGGTGTTGGGTCCCGGGCCATTCTTCCTTAAGGGAGTTTTAATACGGGATAAATTACTGGGAATTAGGAGGAGGCAGGCGACAAGAAAAGAGTCTTCTCCTGACCTTGGCAGGCAAATTGGAGAGAATGGCTAAGAAAAAGGAAGAAAACCCAAATGCAGAAGCTTCTGCCCTGACCCCGGGAGTTTGGGGTACACAGACACTGTGGGGGGAGCTCTCCCCAACTCCTCCTGAAATTGAGGTTTGGGCTCAGGAACGCAGTAATCCCAGGACAGAAATGCGATTACTGGCCTGAAGATCTTTGATTGAGTAGGTCTGGAAGGGGAGTTTAAAATGTTAATCCCTGGTATAATCCCTTCTCTGGCATTGTACGGACAAGGGTTGCACCCGAAGGGAATTGCCTGCTTCCTTCCCCAGGATTTGGGGTGGGAGGGCAAGGCTGGGGAGCAGCCCCCCCATGGATGTGCCACACAGACACGTGTCCCACATGTGCTCCCAGCCATGTACCCACGTCCCCTGCACCCTCAGATGTGTGCAGAAACACTCACACACACGCACATGTGCAGCTCCTGTGATGATGCTGATTTTACATACATAAGTATATGTGCTTTTGCACACAGAATGGGAAAGGAAGGCTGGGTCACTCACATTCCCAGGGAGCCTTGATCAAAATTCCCTGTCACACCTCAGTTGCTGCTCAGCCCCAGCAATTAGAGCACAATGTACATAAAAGAAAATTCAGATGCTTAAAGTGGTTTTAAGTGCAGAGCCATTTGGAAATGCATTCACTTCCAGGCTGTTGGGGCAGGTAGGAAAGGTTTTTCTCTAAAGGGACATCAGTAAGAAACCATCCAGATGTTCTTCACATCAAAGGAAACTGGATGTCTTACATACATAAATAGAGGCAATCTATAGTAAAAGACTATATCAGTGAGGAAGAAGCTGACAATTCCTCAATTAAAAAAAAAAAAATCAGGTGAATTTACCCCAAATGAGATGTGAGGGCTAGGCAGGGACCTGACAGGGCTTGCAGGGGCCTCAGAGCATGGGCAAGGTGGGCAGGTGGGAAAGGAGAGGAGACAACGCCAGCCAACAGTCCTGGGCTCAGGGTCCTGCACCCTGACCCCAGGGATGACTCTTTGGGGTGCAGGTCCTGCCACCCTGGCCATGAGAGGGACAAGGGTGACACCCCAAGGCTCAGTGCTGCAAATTCGGCCATGCAGGGACAAGGGTTTGCATCTCAGCATGTGGTACATAATGTGTAGATTTACCCCGCTTTCTGGAATTAAAAGGAACCCTTTGCACTGACTTAAACGGCCTCTGGTCATCCGTTTAACTCACCATTTATGCTAGTACTGTATGTGCAATACACCCCCTAAAGTTCCCATTTTTCAGGGACAAACCCACAGGTGTGAACAGCTGAAATTCCAGTCTGAATTCAACCCCTTGTGGGTGAAAGCAGCTGTGAAGGTGAGGGAGCCCATCTTGCTCTCCATCATGCTCACAAACAGGAACCATCTCTCTCAGCAGCTCTTTATGATAATGCCCCCAGGTACAAAGAGGAAAGAAGAGAAAAATAGCATTAAACTGCAATTGTAACAGCCCTTGAAAACTCTCAGGCAGCATATGGGTCCAAACTGCTGGCTTTGCTGGCACCAGTACAAAATGGTGCAGCTGAACTGGGCAGAGAGCGAGAAGGAAAAATTCTCCAGGAATTTTCAGCAGGAAGACACTTGAGATGCTGTGCTTTATGCCTGGAGTGGGACTGTGGAGGATCAGGGGATGCAGCTAAGTCTGGCTCACAGTTAAGTGGAAAGAATAGTTTTCAAGGTATATATTAGCCCTTATAATCCCTGAATATTTGTCTGCTGGTGTAGCTCTAGGTTTTAGGCCTGCTAATGCATATTTTTGAACGGCTTGAAGGGGTAAAATGCTGGATAAATACAAAGCACTAGTTCTAGTATTCAGGAATTCAGTATTCAGAAAATTAGACAATGGAGCAGCATGATTAAGGGAAAACAAATGTTGTCCTAGGTGAAGTTTTTTTTCGCTTGGGGCTGGATGCACTTCCACAATAAGAAGCTCCTTTGAAACAAGTGCTTGGCTAATGAGGGGAGACAAGTTTGGCTGACATGTTTCTGCTGGGCCTCTGGTGAGGGGATGCTGCTTTCTCTTCCAATTTAAGCATGTAGTAAATTGTGTTAAAATAGCTAATTATAAATGAAGACGTGAATGTATTTCTTCTTAAACCCAAGGTATAAAACCCGAGGCATTTTTTCCTTCACCTCAGGTTTAATGTGTGTCAGATCTTGAGCTGTTTCTGTTTATTCCAGTGAGAATAAACAGAATATAGAGATATTTTCTCTGGAACTGGTACAGCTCCACTTCTCCAAAGCAGCTGTTGGAGTAAATCAGGGCTCTGCCTTTCTTACCCCACTGTGCAAACAGGAGAGGATCCAATAAGACTGAAAAATGGGTGAGAAATATCTTTCACTAGATCACTTTTTATTTCTTGTCTCGTGGGCCTTGTGTATATACAGCTGGTGCTCTCCCAAGGAATTTTTTTTCCTTTTCTTTATTTTTCCCCCAGAAACAAATAGGATATGACTTGGATTTATTTTTATATCGTTCTCAGTGTTTGGTGTTATTTATCTTCATTAAACTGTTAATGACCCCAGACCCTTATCCCACGGATGACATGCCAGGTGCTGGGAATTTCGCTCTGCAGCTATGAATTCCAGCCACCATCTTCACCAGAAAAAAAAAAAAAAAAAAAAAAAAAGGAAAAAACCCCAGCTTTCCTGACTTGTAAGTGATGGGAATTGCCACAAGATGTCAACCTCCACTAAGCTGCAGCTCAGATCCCGTTCTGCTCTCCCGGCAGTGGCCGGGATGGATAACCCTGTGCAGAGGCTCTGATGGAAAACCCAGGCACCTGCTTCAAGTAAGTGGGAAAATATCTCCTATAACACGGAAAAATTATTGTTTCCCCTCCATTCTTTGCTTTATGGCTATTCTTAATTTTTTTTTTATTTTCCATAACGATTTTTAGCCAAATTCAGTGTTTCCCCACATCCTTTTCTCCTGACCCTAAAGGAACATTTCCCAAACATGACAAACACAGTAAGTATTTTTCTTTTTTTTTTTTCTTTAAAGCTGACATTTTCCCTTTGTAGAGCAGCATTTCAAGGCATCATTGTCTAGGATGTTCTGTGCAGTTAAAGTGTTGGGATTTTACCTTCTGGGCAACCCAAACCTCTATTTCCTCTGTTTCCTCACAGATCATTCACGTGAGTGTTGGAATGGATGATTCTCGCGGGTCCCTTCCAATTCAGAATATTCTGTGTCCCCTTTGGGCAGGCAGCATGTGCTGGTCCTGTTTTCAGCCACGCTTCTCAAGCACCACTTCTTTCTGCAGAAGCACTTTCCCAAGTGCCTTCAGACTGAAAGCAATCCCAAGGATTTCTTACCTTTTTTTATTCCTTAACTTCCCGCAACCTTGGCTGAGCATGACGTAACTCGTGGGCTGGTGGCATCGCTCAGAGCCAGACGTGATGATTTGACCTGGTTGCTATAATGAGGAACTGGATTTTCCTGGCAGAACTTTCAGCTGTTGCACAAAAATAGAGAGGGAACACCCTGCCAGTTCAAACTTACACTTTGAATTGGAGAGGTAGCTCTTGGCAAACTGGTTCTTGCTGGGGAGAAGTGATGCTTGACTGGGAATTGCTGGCCCAGGGAAGGAGCTGAGGAGCTCTGGGCTGGTTTGATTTTCCTGATGTGGTCGCAGAAGTGATAAGTCTGGAGAGATAAAAAAAATGAAGTTGGAACAAACCACAAGGAAATATGTAAATGGTGGAATTATGAAGGTAATAGAAATGGGGAAGTGTTTTTATGCAAGACAATTGAATGGTCAATAATGAGGTAAAAATGCTGAGGGGTAAAGACAAAAGACATTTCATCCAGGATTAGAAGTGAGCTCAAAATTGCCAAGGCCTACTGGAAGTGGGGGGGGGTGGTGGTGGAAAGAAGCCTGTTGTAGCATTTCTTTTCCTTTAATAAGCTTCTTTTTCTGGGTGTCCTGAGTGTTCAGATGTAGCACACTTAGTGCCTAGTAACCCGACAAAGCTTTGATTGGTGCCTCTGCAGAAAGATTTTCTTTTCCTTGCAGGTTTCTAACCATGAAAAAAACCCTGAGATCAGTTGCTTCAGAATCCTTAATTAAACACAACAAAGAAGGGCAATTAGAGCTGTGTTTTCATTTGTCATCCAGCAAATTTGCAAACCTCAAAACTCTTTTCCTCCTCCAAGATTTATGATGGGAATAAATCATAATTATTCGTGTAATTATCAGCCTTAAGTGAACATGAACAGGATTCTTTTTTTTTTTCCTTGGAGGAGGTTCTGAAACCCATTCAAGAGGAATTCACTAACATCTTTTACTGTGCGGGAGGAAAACCAAAAGCACAGGCATGGTGATTTTCCAGGCCTTGGCTGCCTGCCTCCTCTCCTGTCACTTCATGTCATGTCACGGCTCACAGGGAGCAGCTCCTGCTGGGCTGGATGCCCTCCACGTTTGTCGTCAGAGCAGCCACTGCCCAGAGAGCTGATGGCACAAACAGGCAAATGAGGAGACAAAAATCAAAGGGGATTTGGGGACTTCAGAGGTCGGTGAAAGGACCAGCAGTGCAGCGTGTGGCTGGGTGCTCAGAGGATAAACTCTCTGTGTCACAGCCCTACTGGCACTTCCTCCAGGGATCTTGGCTTTGTTGTGCTGGTTGGATGTGGCTGTGCTGGTACCCACAAAAGGGAGCAAGTTCTCCACTTCAGGCACCCAAGGTGATAATGTACATGTGTGGGTTTTGCTGCTGGGAGGTCAAAGGGACCTACCTGAGGACAAGATGCCAATGCAACACCAGAGGAATGGCAACCACACGGGGTCCTGGGCTTGCTGGAGAGCAGGGGGCAGGAGGGAGAACCTCTGGGCAAGAAAACTACATTGATCAGAAATGTTTGGTGTTTTTAAAGGATTTGGGGCAGGTGTTCTGGGAATGAGTCTGCCCTGAGTTGTGCTACAATCTAGCTTCCCATGCTGGTGTGATGGATGTGGCTCCTGCAGATAGAGCAGCCAGGTGCTCTGTTTTCCCTTAGTGTACAAGTTCCAAACTGATGGGATAATACGGCAGTGTGAACCTCTGAGCAGGCTTCCCAAAACAACAGATGCTTTGCCTCTTTTTTTTTTTCTTTTATTTTTGAAAAAAATGTTCCTTGGAAATGTTTTCTAAACTAAATGCAATAGTTGACGCTTTTTTTGCAGAGCTGGGGAAGAGCATTCCCAGCAACAGCAGCACAATGAGCAGGTTCCAAACTGATTTATAATGCAGACTGCTGTAGAGGTGTCCCTTGGCTGGCTGAGAAGGTTTTTGGTTGCCACTAGATGTCCTTTCAGCCCTGCTTTCCCCACTGCTCCTTCAGAACAGACATCTGGGCTGGGATGTGATGGCCGTGGCCAAGGAGCTGCTGGACATCAGAGTGCTGGTGAGAGAAAGGAAGGGGCCTGAATCCCAGGCTGCTGGAGCCTCCCAACCATCCTTTTGATCTCACTGGGCTTTGCCTCAAGCAGTGCTGGCTCATAGAAATGCTCCCAACCCAACTTCTGGATCTGTACTGTACTGGATGTTAAATACTTTAATACTTGTAGCATGACTCAGGGACTGTTGCTGTAGCACTGCTGGATAGCAGAGGTGATGGCCCAAGGGAAAGCCTTGCAGGGTGAAAAGGATGGTGACCCATTTAATTCAGTTGTTCATTCTATAAAACTGTAGTTCAAATATCTTTGCAGGCATATTCCACAGAGATGCAGGTATGTGTTGTCAGAAAGCACAGCCAAAAATTTTGTGAGATTTTCCAAGTTGCCTGGATGCCCAGGATTTTGAAAACAATTCATAATTCTGTAAGGTGTGATATCTACAAGCACTGGTGGTCACTCTCAGCACCTGGAGCTGCTTGCAAATGCAGCTGCATCCTCTGTCTCTCTGGCAATGGCAATCCCTGTTGCTATTCTGGGTAAAGGAATTAGAGGAGAGCTTTGCCAGAAATGTGTGCTGGTTACAAGGATATCTGGAGGCTCATGGGGTGCAGCCTTTCTAGGCAAACAAGGAATTTCCAGGAAACACTTGGCTCTTTGTGGTTTAGGATCAGAGAGAAATCAATGACTAACAGACACAGAGTTTCTGATGGAGCAAACCCAGAGTTAGTGAGCACTGCAAACAGCAATCCTCAAAAATACCTGTATTTTCAGTTGTGGCCATGCACACCCCAACCTACTGAGGAGAACAAACTGAACAATAAATGCCAGCATGAATGCCAGGCATGGAAGAACTACAGAATGCCCTGGCATGGCCTTGGTGCAGTCAGGGCTTTCAAGATGGGCCGTCCATCCTCCCGGATCTCAAGCCCAAACTCAGCCCCAACCATCTTACCTTTTCCCAAAGGTGCTGGAACAGCCAGGAATAAGTGAGGTTTGTAGATGCTGGGCACATCTGCATTTCAGTGCTACAATTTTGAAAACTAGCTTTGGAGGAAAAATACCCCAAATGTGACTGGAGCTTCATTTGACTTAAGGGGAAGTGTGTTTTGGAGAGTGCAAGGGCCCTCTGTCTGGGCTTGTATAAAACTTGTTAAGTGATGTCAGGGTTCACAGGGGCCCTTTACCCTTGAACAGGCACAGCTCCCTGGCTCTGGATCCCAGTGGGATGGTGAATCCTGGGCACCGTGACTTTTTTATTCACATTTGTTCCTATTCTCTAGAAATATGGGCCCAGAAGGGACCCAGCTCTGCTGTTGGATTAGCCCAGAGAGCATTTGTGTTGCTGTAACACTGCCTTCAACTTCCCCCTCAGCTCTCAGGGGTGACCAGTGCAAACCCCCAGCCCCAATGGGCTTTACCAATCAATGACTGACAATGACTTTGCCATCAATCCCCACGTTTGCTCCCACAGCCCTGATAAAACTTTGTTAGTGCGGAACCAGCACTTCCACCACATGGACGTGCTCAGGAAAGGCCCCCATGTGTGTGACTATCTGGTGTGGCCTCGTGCCTTGATTTAGGGAGCCTGTGGGAGCTGGGGCACAGCAGGACCTGCTGAGAGCCATCTCACACAGAGCACCAAGCAGCCATCGTTTCTTAATAAACTTTTTTGGCCATTGCTGACCTAGACCATATATGAACAAGTGAAAAGCAAGTGGTGAAAGGCTCTGTGTAACATTACTAATCCCACGTAGTGCTCTCACTGAACAGGCCAGGCAGGTCTCCCTGCTATTGTGTCCTCTCACTGCAGCTGCTTGGGTGAGCCTGTGCCTTTATTAAAATAAATCTAACAGCACTGGTTTGGGATGTGGGTCCCCAACACCCAGGGGAAGGATGGGCTGTGTGGGCAGCTCTCCAGTGCAGGGCTTGGTGCTCCTGCAGAGTGCCAGGGAGCAGATCTGCAGGCTGCATTTGCAGCTGCCTGCTGCCCTCTTTGGAGGCTCTGGGATGGGCTCACACACTCGTGGTGCAGCAAGTAAAGGACCTGTGGGGTCTGTGTGTCCTGCTCCTGTACCCCAGGATGAAGCAAGGCTCCTGGGAAGGTAAATTGGAAGCTGGGGACAGTTGTGGCTGGCTGGTGTGGGCTCAGACCATACGTCAGTGGCTTCATTTCCAGTCTCAGAGCGCAAATGTATGCTCTGTGTGTGAGGGAGGCTGGGCTGAAGGTCTCCTGCTGCTTCACAGCCTGAAATCTGCTGGGGAAAACAAAACCAAACCTTGAGATTGCTGCCAAATCTTGGTGGAGGAAGCACCTACGTATGCATATGTACATTATATTTATTTAAATGTTTTAGCAGAGGTGTTTCAGTCTGAGGGAAGGTGGCTGATGCTTTGTGTGTGGCTGTTACCTTCTGATGCAGTATTTCCCTTTACAACTGCATATCAGGGACAGCAAGGGATTCTCTTCTTGTTCCTGGAAAATTAACAGCCCTGCCTGGAGATGCAGGCTTACAGGCTTGGGAAAAACTGCTCAAAGTCAGTTTTTTCTCTTTAGGTCTTTAATTCTTGTTTCTAAGTGTTGTTTTATTCAGAGGATTTTAGGTTAAAGGAAATAAAGGTATTGAAACCAGCAATATTTTTGTTGCTTGTTTGTTTTTTAATTGGTTTGTGATTTTGTTTTTTGTTTTGGTTGTTTTGGGGTTGGTTTTTTTTTCTTTTTTTTTGACCTCCCATTCTGGCAAGTGAAAAAAAATTGCAATTGATTTCCTCTATGCTTAGTTTCTATTGATGCTGGTTGTTTTGGTCTGGCAGATGAACCTGGAGCAAAGTCATTTGTACGTGCTCTGTCCTGTGAGGTATGAGTCAGTGAGTCCTGTGCTTGGGCAGTCAGAGCTGTGCACACCATTCCCAGTGGATTGAACCACCTCTTGTGCAACCATATCAATATTTTCCTAGGAAATATATTGCCCAGTAGTCACTAAATAAAATGAAACGTTTTTGAAGTCTGCCAGCATGTTGAAATAAAATCTTTTCAGGAAAAAAACTACTGGTTTTGTTAAAATGTGACTCAAGAAAGGAGAGGGGTGGCTTGGCTCAATCACAGGTCTGGGTTTGCCCAGAGACTGGGTTCAGATGCTCAGCCAGAAACAGCCCCCTGTGGATGATATCCCCAGAGACTTAATTTCTTAAATACCCTGGGATGTTTCTCAAGATTTTTTACTCATAGATATCTGAAACTTGATCTTCATCATTTGCAGAATAGGAAACTACTTTGAAATCCTCTTTCTCCTCCAGCTCTGCCAGGCGCTTATCTCACTAACTAAGGCTATATA
>VYZP01027938.1:60823-79669 GCA_013400635.1 Hypocryptadius cinnamomeus | reverse complement strand
GATTTTTCATAAAATATCATGGTGACACTTTACTCCCTCAAAACTGGTATTTATATGAAAGATAAGATCCCCCTGTTCCTTTTCTTCTGCTGGATTAGTAGTCTGAGCTCTCTCAGCTTCTCTTTGTACAACAGATGATCCTCTTCATTCTCACAGCCCATCAATGGACTTGCTCCAGTGTGTCCATGTCTCTCTTCTACTGGGGAGCCCAGCACTGGACACAACCTGCAGATGTGTGTCACCGGGGTGAGCAGAGAGGGAGGATCAGCTCCCCCAGCCGGCTGGCACTGCTCCATCTATCACAGCCCAGGAGCCACTGGCCTCTTTGCTGCAATGACAAATTTCTGTGTCATGGTCACTTGGTGTCCACCATGGGCCCCATGGTCCTGTTGTGCCAAGCTGTTTTCCAGCTGGCTGGCAGCCAGTGTATCCTGCTGCAGGGGGTTGTTCCTTGGCAGATGCAGGGCTTTCTACTTCTGTGTATCGAATTTCATGAGATTCCTGTCAATCTGTGTTTCCATACTGTTGAGGTCCCTCTGAATGGCAGCATGACCCTTTCATGTATCAATCACCTCTTCCAGTTTTGTGTCACTTGGAACCCTCCGGAGGGTGCACAGCCAAGTCACCTCTGTCAGTTCAGCAGGCGTTAAACAACACTTGTGCCAATGTCAACCCAATGTCACACCCCTAGAGACTGACCTCTGGCCAGGCTGCTGCTGACCTGCCTTAGGTTGGAAACAGGGGTGTGTATTCTATTCCTATCTGTTAAAGGTGGGGCAGTTATCCTCTGTTAATTGGGCAGTTTTTCTTTATCTCTTCCAGAACCAAGCTCCCCTCCAGGAGATATCTCCTGTTAATGGCCATTGAGTGTCACTGCATGACTGATAAAATTACATCTTCCCACTGGGAGATGCTCTGCCCAGTGGGAGGAGCCAAGCATTCCTACCTGGACATAATCTGAAATTTGGAACAACACAGGCAGCCTTTCCCACTGGATTCCCAGAGGAAGACCAGGCCTATCTACACCAGCACTGGACCTTTGGAGGAAAACTCCACCCTTCTGCAGGATCCCTGCTCCAACAGAACNNNGAGGAAAACTCCACCCTTCTGCAGGATCCCTGCTCCAACAGAACCACACCTGACACTGCAGGAGGACTGCAGCCACCATTTCAACTGGACTGCTACAACACCTTGACCCACAGGGTGTCAGGTCATATTCTGACTCTGTCAGTGGTTTGGTTTTTTTTTGTTGTTTGTTTGTACTATTCAATTTGTATTCTTTTCTAGTTTTCCTAGTAAAGAACTGTTATTCCTATTCCCATATCTTTGCCTGAGAGCCTTTTAATTTAAAAATTATAATAATTCAGAGGGAGGGGGTTTACATTTTCCATTTCAAGGGAGGCTCCTGCCTTCGTTAAGCAGACACCTGTCTTCCAAACCAAGACATGACCACAGAACTTTGAGCCTGGCAGTGGGCTGTTTGTGACCTGCTCTGCTTCCCCTTCAGAAGATAACAGAGTGATTCAAGACCCTGCCAGAGACCAGAGTCTGTGAACATGAGGTTTCTGGAAGCTTTTTTAGCTTTCTTCAGTAGCTGAAGCTACTGCTTTTTCAGCTCCAGTGGCCTTTAGCCATATCAGCCATGTTTATCTGACCACTGCTCTTGACCTCTCAGCTGGCTCATCATCCATCCCTAGGCAGAGCTCCTTGCCTTTCTGCAGCTCACACAGGGCAATTTGCTGGACTTTACAGCCTGTCCTTCCTGAAAATCCTTTATCCTTCCACTGTAGCACCCCAGCCATCTTCCCTTTCTCACCACAGCTCTGTGATCCCAATGAGACCTTTTGACAAGGTTTCTGCTGCAAATAGGCTACTGTTTTTTTGTTGTCATTGTTTTTTTTTGTTTTTTGGGGTTTTTTTTGCATTAAAGATAAGTGGTCAGGGTTAGCAGCTTTCAAGTTAATATCAAAACTTAATGAATAACCCTCACAAAAAAAACCCCAAAAAACTTAAAAGATGAGCTATATTGATGAAACAGAGCAATGTGGGAAAGATGAAGAGACAGCAGCTCAGAAAACAAATACTCTCCAATAAAACATTAATAGAGTGGGGAAGATTATGATTTAGTGAAATTTAGAACTCATGGAAACCAGTGGGATCTCAAAATCCCCTTCAGGGAAGCATAGTAGGAAATGAAGGCAAAGAAAGATTGTTGGCACATGGGGAGACAGTCCTTACCTCAGGACTTGGAAACAGGAATGTCTGTCCCCTCTAGTATTTTCCTGCAGGTGTAAAGGTTTGTCTTGCTAGGACAGCTGCTTTTGTGCCAGGACTGACTTGTAAAAGCTGTGCCAGATGGAGATATGTGACTGTTACTATTTTTCATATTCTTGGTCAATGCAGCCAATTGGTAAAACTTGTGCCTAGATGAGGTTGTCTCCTTGGCATGGTTCTCACCCGTAGGCCTTGACTCAATGATTTCTTTTGCAAATACAGAGATGCAAGAAAGGAACTAACATGTCCTGCAGTTTCAAAATTTTTTAATGTTTTTTTTTCCTTTCTGCTTCATAGCCATGCATCTGTTCTTATTCAAATTATAAAGCATTTCCTTCCCCTTTTCATGTTTTCCCTATTCATCTTGATGATCTTTTTAAACAGTGATAATTATTGGGGGTTTGTATTAATCATATTTGTGTCAGTTTGTACCCAGGAGTTCAAGAAGAATGAGTCCTTTTAGTATGCAGGCAAAACAGTTCCTTTGATAAAAATCGTCAACAGAAGAGATCCCCCAGACAGACAGAGTATCTTGTATTAGACAATGCACTGCCCACACTGGGTGTGCTAAAATTCTCTCTGCTTTCCTTTCTCTGCAAAAGTTGTGCCCCAGGTCCAGACATGAAGTTCAGAGATGATCAGCTAGAAAGAGAAGGGGACAGCTTGAAAAAAAAGGAGTGAAGGGTACCAAAAAAGTGCTGAAAATGTGGGAGCAGAGAGGAAAGACTAAGGCTGAAGTGAAAAGAAGAAGGTTGAGGTAAATCCTTGTGAGAGGAAAACAGTGTCACACCAAATGTCACGGGCTGAATGGAAGCTCTGGCCAAGGCTGATCAGGGAGACCCTTCCATTTAGTCACAAGGAGCAGAAAGGACCCCCTTGCTCTCTGCACTCCTCAGAAAGGAGTCTGGGTGTGGCTGGATCATCCTCTAGCCCAGGACTTGGTCAATGACTTGTGTCTAAAGAATTATACAGGTGTTATTGACCCTTCACATGACTTTGTCCCACAGGATTAAGGATGTTAAGCCAAATATATGAATAAAATAAATGATTTCTTTAAATTGATGATGATAATGATAATGAATAGACTAGAAGACTTTAATCAGTATTATTTACTACACAGTATAGATAGTTATAACTACTAACATAGTGCATTATTTATCAAATTAACAATTCCAAAGCTTAACAATTATTAACTAGAGATTGCTGCTACTTATCCATATCAATGACTTTGGGCAATTCTCTTTTGCTCAGCCTAGAGGAGTGACCTTGAGGGACATCCCCACTCCAGGGAGGAATCTCCACACACTCCTAGGAGTGTGTTAGAAGTCCCTGCCATTAAAAAGTGGGACTGGACTTTTATAGTATGAAGTGAGTGACTTGTCAGTCAGTCTTGTCAATCAGATGTTTCTGGGTGAGCTGCAAGGGCCACACCCTCACCAGTGCCAGTTTCAGCTAGAAAACATCCTCTGAATGTTTCACTCAGGGATTGATGGGTCAGGCTGATCTCAGCACTCTCCAATATCAGAAGCAGGGTGACCCCACTTCTCCATTCACCGGTAACTTTTGTAAATTGAGCAAAGTTTTGAGTTGATTTACCCCCACTTAGGCAGAACATCCTGCTACACCAGAGTTTTCCAAAAAAACCAGACATATCTGTTTTGGAAGTGCTCCTATCAGAGGGGGCTCCCCAGACCTTCATGGCAAGGATTTAAGGTGCAGGTATTATCTGGGATGAGGAAGCACAAAATGTTGCCCTGAACTGGGAATCCTTGGAAGAATTCATTGTCACTGATCCATCAGCTACAGCACATAACAACCCAGTATGGAGTTAAAAACCACTTGACTTTCTTCCCAAGCTTCTTCCCCTGGAGCAATTTTTTCATTATCTCTGTTTACTAGGAAAGACTTAAAGAATAAGTACAAGAATCCTGTCTTCTTGATAAGCCTTAAAATTGGTACAGAGCTTGCAGTGCTGATATTAATAAAGGATCACAACAGTTCAGCTATTAATACATTTTCTCTGGCAGAGCTTAGCAGAATATGATGAATTCTGGGTAGACTATGTTATGCTAATTAACATAAATATAGGAAAGCCCTTTTCCCTTCTGAATATCAGAATACTCCAAATGAATACTGCAGTTAACATATGCACACAGGAACACAAGATTATATGTATCACTGACAACATCATCTTATTAGCTATGAGCATATGTTTTGTACAAGGAGAGGCTCTGATTGTTAAAGGAAGGGCAGGATACTGGCAGATGAGTTGAAGAAAAGGAGGCAGTGGAGCTCTTTGGATACAGTTCATAGATACAACCTTGGAGACTTAGACTGAAAACTGCTGGCATCTACAAACATACTTGTGCAGAACAGCTCTTCAGGACCTTTTTGGGTGAAAAAAAATGACCCAACCCCTCCTCCCCAACACATAAATATCAGTTAATTAATGTGAACTGGTCTTTTTTTCCTTTTTAATAAGAGCTATCATGTAAAGAAAAAGGAAAAAAACCCAAGTCCCCAAAATATCTTTCCCCTCAATAATTCAAGTATTCACTTCTATGGGAATAAACTCCCTTGTCTGAAATGCTTCCTTATATCATTCCCAAATACAAGGACTTCATAAGAAGAAATGGCTGAGGCAAGGGGTGGAGGGGAGATGTTGTTTCCTTTTCATTTAAATATTGTTTTGAAATAAGAAATGGAGAAACATCCAATGCTTTTGTACTCAGTTGACAGAACTGGATGCTGGTATAAAATACTGCTTTTACAAAGATAATCAGGACTGTGTCACAGTGGGAGCTACAGTGGGATAATGAAGCACAATCCTTCTAATTACAAGACTGAAACAAAACAAAATGCTAATGCTTCTCAAATCACACAAAGTTCACAGACACAGTAGATGTTGCTGAAGGGAAGGTCTCTATATATTTCCCCTTTGTTTTAAAAACCTTTTGAGCCAACAAGAACTTCTCTGCTATTGTGGTTGCTCACATAAATCAAAGTTTGGCTCATGTCAATTGATGGTGCTGATGGAGTCATTTAAACCCCTGAACCAAAAGTAGAGATTTAATGAGCAGCAGGAGCTTTGGATTTGAAGGCATGTGGGACAGAAAGTTGGGTCAAGGGTATCTAACAAAAGGCCAAGGATCTCTACCATGCGTTGCTGAAATGAGCTCCTGGTGGCACAACACTGAATTTATACAGGTTCCACTCAAACTTTTGTCAGGCATCTGATGGAAAAGTCCATCAGGAATGGTGGAATTATTAGGTGGCCTTGAGGAACCTGGGCTAGTGCAAGGTGTCCCTGCCCATAGCAGGGGGATTGGAACTGGATGATCTTTAAGGTCCCTTCCAACCTGAATCATTCTGTGAGTACATTTCTACTTGATGCTGAATTGCATTTTCTCAATGAATGCTTATGAGAAATTTTATATATGAGAGTGGCAAGAGGAGGTGTAAAGAAATGGGCAGCAGA
The DNA here is from genome assembly GCA_013400635.1 of Hypocryptadius cinnamomeus. Classification (NCBI taxonomy): domain Eukaryota; kingdom Metazoa; phylum Chordata; class Aves; order Passeriformes; family Zosteropidae; genus Hypocryptadius; species Hypocryptadius cinnamomeus. Next base: position 73,917 of record VYZP01027938.1, on the reverse strand, counting down.
AGTTCCTTTCATTTTTTTTCATAAGCTGCTTAAAGAGCCTTCTTCATGAAGAGTCTTCATCTCAAGTTTAAGAAATTACATCAGATGCCATATTTGAAGGACTCTGGAGCAGCCTGAAGGACATGAGCAGCCTGATCTAGCACAGAAATCAAAGCAAAGTTTCCCACTTTCTAGAGTCTTTCTTCTAGAGTCCCACTTTCTGTATTTCTAGAGCTTTATATGTTTAAGCTTGTTTTCTCCCTTTTTTTTTAGGAAGGAAAATTTCTGTTTGATCTGTATTGTGGTGCTGCATCATGAAAAATTAAGATGATACATAGTATCTTCTATTATTCACTATTAATCTGAAGATGCATCAAATGGAGTAGGTTTTTCATACATGAGATGGTCTGTCTGCTGTTACTTATGCTGCAATAAATTCTCTGGGGGGTACGTTATGCAACTCAGAATCAGTTTGAAATTACACAGTCCCACTTGGCTCCTGGTAATCACACTGGAGGTGCACTTTGCACCATCCTATGCACAGAACTTCTTGTATTATTCAGATACATCTTTTTAGTCTCTGTTTTCTTTCAAGTGCACAAAACACAGCAGTAGGTCGTATAAAGTTCAGGTTTTGGTGAGCCAACATTTGTGATTATGGTTCTAGCCTATGTGTTTGCTCACAGTAAAAGGAATACATGTATATATACCTAGACCATAGGCCTGACTGCACCAGATTTATCCTTTCTTTTCCAGGCTGGAGGAAGGAAAGGTAAAGCAGAACAGAACCCAGCCTTCAGACATAAAATCCTAGAAGATTCTGTTTGGTCTGTTTCACGAAATCCTAGACACATTTATGTAAAAAATGTCTCTATCACCTATTCTCAATCCAAATAGATTTTTACATTTGAATACCACGTTAATACCTGTGATAAAAGGTAAAAATGTTCTCCAAAACCTTGTGTGGGTTAAAGACAAGCTGGTTAGCACAAGTGTAATACCAATAATTTGCTTTGGCCTTAGAGACAGATGCTTCAGAGAACAAGTATGACTCCTGCCCCAGCAATAATTTATTGAAGATCTATATTTAGAACCAGAGATAGTAAATGTCTGGGAGAGGAGTGCAGAAGTACAGCTGCTCCAATCACAGTCTGTATAATTTTTATTACCAGGATCTAAGAGTAAGGCCTGCCATGCATGGCTGCAGTTCTTTGAGCTTCAGGGTGGACTCCTGCAGTCCAAAAACTAAGTGATCTAGGCTGCCTAACAGTTCTTTGGATTTAATTGCTCAGAAACACATGGGGATTTTTTTATATACTTGAATACTGTAGCTTTTTTCCTCTACATGTGCTCTCTCTCAACCAGGTAACGTTAAGATTTCCTCTATCTCACTGCTGCACTGTAAACATTAGTTAAGTGAAGAGCTGGAAGTATTTAATTATTGTGATAATATGAGGCCATTATATCCCATTGATTGTAGGTAACTGGCTCTAGGGAATGCCCTGTATAAACATCTGAAGTGCTTTCCAGATACTAATTATTGCCACATCATTTCCATTTGAAGGTAGGGAAATTAAGGCATGAAACAGTGAGCACTGGGACTTTCAAACACCACAAATCCCAGTCTAGGCACTGAAATCCTCACTGAAATTTTCCAACTAATTGCAAAGTTTTGTTCTTTCCAAGCCTGCTGGAAATCTGTTGGGGAAATACAGAGGTATTCAGGAGACCTGAATGAGGCCTTTTGGTTTGGCCAAGTCATCCTTGCCTTCAGCTTTCCATCAGTTCTGTTAGTGCAGAGCTTCTGCTGATTAATACAGCTTGTGCCTAGGTGATCTAAGGGCAAATCTGAGAAACTGGAGGCCAAAAGGCTTGCTCCCTGTTGTGCTGTGAGCTGCTGCAGTGAGACCTGGAAATACGCAATTCATGTTCCCACACTTCCTACCCTTCCCAGTGGGACATCTTTCAGTGTCCACTAGCAACAAGTCCCAGTTCTGGTCCAGCACAGCCCTGTCACAGACAGAAATGCTGAAAGGCAGCTGAGGGAGTGGAGAGGAGCACGGGCTTCCCTCCAACATCCACAAATTGCAACATCGTGTTAATGCATTTAAATTAATGCTCTTGTAGCTTCCTGCTGAGGACAAAAATATCTTGTGGTACAGGCACTTTCCTTTTTAGTGATGCCTCCAAAGAACAAGTTCTTAACAGTCTGAAAGTATTCATTCTCTTTTTGAGCAGAAAGGTCAGCTACAGGTGAAGGAGCTGTGCTGAGAATATCTTTAAACTGCTCTGTCTCTGGACTCCATGATGAATTGCTGGGAGCCCTTTCTCCAAGCCTGGATATATTTAGACTTTCTTTGATAGATCATTCTTCTAAGGGGAGACTGATTGAGCCAAGATAGGAGCAGCTCAGTTGTAATTCAGCCTGGAAGTTGATACTGATCTGGCCAAATGGATCCTCATCTGCATCTCTTCCTCTGAGCTCTTCTTTCTATTCACTTGCTGGCTTCTGTGCTGAATTCTGAGAAATCCACAAGCCCCACCAGGACTCAAAGGAACAAGAAAGTACCCAGGAAGACATGTAAATGCATTTAAATCACTTAAATGGGTGGAAATCAAACTTCAAGAAGCTGCTGAACTGGAAGATTCTGCAAGCAATAACAAAGTCTTGGGATGAGCTCTGGGCCTTGCACTGCCCAAAACCTCTGCCATGCAAGGGAAAAAAATTTCTAAGACCTGGCATTGTGGCATTAAGAAAAAGTGAAAACATTTTGTTTGAACCTGCTTTTTCCCCCCATGAAATTGCAAAAGTGGGTTTGCAGTATTCTTCTGAAGCTACAGAAAGGTGCCTGAAGTCTGTTCCAGGAAAGTGCCTCTACTAGGAACAAACATCAGGAATGGGAAGTCCCCACGGCAGAAGAGTGACCATCACAGCCCCCAGGATCTGAACTTGTCTTGTTTGTTCTGCAAACAGAAAAATGATGTCTTTTTACCTTAATAGAGCAACAGCCAGCTTAGGTAACCAAAATCTATGGCTGCAGCAGAGTTGAATGTGATTTCTCTGTAGCCAATCTAAATTGCTTTTGTCCTAGGGAGGAAGGCACAGCACCCTGAACTTCCTCTGCTTGAGCAACACCCCTCAGCCATCATCAGTCTTTGCTGGGTGGAGTTTGGGGTGTCTGAGGCTGTTAATGGTACAACTACACACAAACATATGCAGAAAAAGAGATGCCACACTGGAAAGGAATAAAAATTGAGCTCTGGCTGCTGTGAGGTTGCTGAATTCAGAGAAATGCCATAGAAACAGTTATTGCAAATTCAGTTGCATTAAGGGACCCCATGCAACTTCAACAGTACTGCAAGCAACCTCAAGGCTCAGAAAGGACTGGGGGAGCAATCTGTTTCAGCTGTTCAAAATGCTGCATTTTGGCTTTGCCACATTTCTAATTTTATTACTACTGGTTTGAACTGCTAAAAGAAAGCTTTGAATTGGTAAAACACACAGCTCAAACCAGTCTTCAAATGAAAGTTTTTGACTTTGTCTAAGCTTCTGCAAAACAGGTAAAAACCCTTCACTCATTTTTTTCTTTGTTATCATTTTCCTATGAATATGTTTTGAATTTGACAAAAAAAGAAAAAATTCCCCTCAGCTCAGCTTAAAGTCCCACCATGAATTCAAGAGTCTGAAACCATTCATCTCACAATGCTTTTGTTCTCACAGCTTGCTAGAAACATCTACCAAAGACTTCAAGATCCCAGTGTACCTGGCTATCACAAATGATCTTCTGCCCAACAAAGAAGATCAAGCTGTAATTAAGATTGAGTGCTCCTCAGTCTGATTTCAGTGTCCAAGAAAACAAGCACAGAATCATAGAATTATAGAATGGTTTGTGCTGGAAAGGACCTTAAAATCATCCAGTTCCAACCTGCTGCCATTGGCAGGGACACCTTCCACTAGCCCAGGCTGCTCAGAGCCCCATCCACCCCCCAGCTGTGGTCACAGCCCAACATTTGCTGCTGTGAAAATGGGATGGGACAGCAAGATCAACATTCAGCCGTGCACGGAAGAAATATTTTGTCTTTTCATCAAAATGTGATAGAATAGAACTGGTGTTTATCTTGGGAGCCCAGGAGGTTATGACATCCTCTTTAAAAAGATGAAACTTTGCAACACTGAGTGTGAGTTCAGGCTGCCTGAAGATTCAGACAAATCTGTGGCCTTGTTACTGAAACTCAGTGAAAAATGTACCAAATCTTCCCAGTTTACAGGGTTACAGATCAGCAAACAGACACTGACTGACTGGGCACAGCCTGTTCAGTCCCAGCTGCTCCCTGCCACTGCCCTGGCTGCCCACATGTGTCCTCACTGTGGAGAGGAGAAAGTACTGCCCTGGTTTAAACCTTCCTGAAGCTCTGAGCATGAGGAACTGCTCAATGCTGAAACCTTGAATAATTATTTGCTCAGCCTTTTAACAACTTCTTGCCAAACTTTTCCATTTTATTGTTTTTACTTTGCTAAACTGAAATAGAATCAGCTTTCAAACTGTTTTTAGTGAGCAAAAAACTTGTTTCCCAAGCAAAAAAAACTTCTCCAAAAATTTCTTTCCAAGAAAGAATAATAATAAAAAGAAAGAGCTTAGCTTAGCACATATTAATAAAAAAAAATTTGTCTTTTTCCAATTAGGTCATTCCATTCAAAAGAAAACTCTGAGTGTCTTTAACTCATTGCTGAAGAATTTCCATGGGTTTATGTTCCTGTCAAAGTTTTCAGGTCTCAGACCACTATTTCCCTGCCTGGGATGTGTCCATTCCTCAGTTAGCCCTGAACTAAATTACTGATGAAATAAATGACAGCAAGTTTGGGCACAGAAAGGAACCATCTGGTGGAGATGGGACTAACAGATGTGCTCTCACTGTCAGTGCCTCAGTCCACACACTTCAGAACTGCACTGCCATACCCCTCCTTGCTCACCTGCTCATTAATAATGCAGCATGCCTGCTCTTGAAGTGCTGAGGGATCCCATTCATCATGCCAGGCCCTGCACAGTACCAGAAGTTGCAGTCCCAAAGCAGTAAAGCCCTAATGCTCCAGTGAACTGTGTGCACTGGCCTTGGAAGAAAACGAAGCACAGGGTCAAATCCTCAGGAACTGAGACAACTGAATGGTACCTGGAGTAACACTGATCACAGCCACACAGGAAGAGGTAATAGCAGGAAAAGAAAGCAAGAACTTTTAAGTGCTACACCTACAAATTAATTTCCAATTCAGGTCTCCTCCTGAACAGATAAGAGCAATTCCTATTCCTCCCCACTCTGTCTTCTAGACACAGTCTCTGTTCACAGTTTCTTTGAATTTTTCATAATGAAATCAAGGTAAGCAATAATATGATTTAAGGAGCACATCCATGCTGTCAGGTACCCTGGACTCACCCAGACCCACATTTGCAATGGTCCAGCAAGGCTGACTTGATGGGTAGGCAGAGGGTCATTCCAAAGCAGAGCCTTGTTCTCATGGCTAATTCCTAACCAGACCTTTGGAGCAACAGGAAAGATGATGGTAGTAGAAAAATGCTGCTCTGATAGTGCAGGGTCCCACATCATTCAAGGTGGGAGGTGTGGACATTTGTTCTCCAGAAAAGTGGAAAAAATATTTAATTTGGCAGATTCACAGTGCATCTCCTGTTCACTGAGCTGCAGGAATTATGATAGACCTGGGAGCTGCAACAAGGTTACAGCCACACCATATTTTTTTTGCCTGAAGTCAACTTTGGTGTTGTGCAGGCTGATCAACATCAATCTTTGTGCAATAAAATACAGTTTTCTACAGTTGATTATGAACCCTTCCCCTTCTGAACACTAGCACACTGAAGGTGCAAATTATGAAACAGAGAGACAGCATTTGAGAATGTGCTGGCTCTACAGAAGCTGTAGATTTGACAGCATCATTCAGAGGGAGCCTGTGTATTAGGGTGGGCCTGTTCAGCTGCAAACCAAGAGGAAAAAATGTTGTGAGCTCCTGGTACTGCTGCTTTCAGCATGGAGAAACTGCATGGGCTGGAGAGCTGTGCCTGCCTGTGGAGGAAAATGTTCATCTTGAGACAAGCCACCTAAAAACTAGGATATGTGTGGTGTGGACTTGGGGATTTGGTGTTCCTTCAGAGCTGCAGTGTTCAGAAAGCCCTGGAGGAGCTGCTTGTCAGAGACTGCTTCCCTTGGGAGAGGGAAGTGTCATCTTGGAAATGAGTGGGCAAGGAAAAGGAGGCTGGAAATAGATTTTCAGTTTTATATTTTTGAAGACAGAAGTTGTCCTAAGACAGGGCAATTTCTTCTTCTGTTTGGGGATGTGATAAGAGGCATCCTTGGAACGACTGGAGTGAAATCTTGCAGTTACCAAAGGCAGTGTAAAGAAACTTGCCCTTAGGATCATTGCCAGCCCATGGGATGTTCTCTTCCCAAGGGCTGCATTTGAAATGGGGATAGGATACCTGTACAAACCAGAGCTGGGTTCCACGTGAGAAGGACTGACAGCTGTAAATCAAAGTGTAGTTCTGGCCTAAATTCCTTGATATTGAAATATGTGTCAGGTACTTCAATCAGTATTTTGTGAAACTGGGTGTTCAGAAGTAAGAAATGAGGTAATATTTAACTGGAGAGTCTCCAGCCTTGGAGAGACTCAAAAGCCATGTGGACATGATGCCGAGGTTTTGGTGGCCCTGCAGGAGGAGGAGGGGTGGATTGGGTGACCTCCAGTGTCCTTTCAAACCTCAATCAGTCTTTGATTCTGTGATTTTGTGAATATCTGAAGACTTCTTCCACTGAGGTTATTAGGATTTCCCTGGAATAGGAGTGTTGAGTGTTGTAAAGCAGATTGTACCACAAGGGCTTGCCAGACAACATCACTATTTCAGCGTGTGTGATGCTTTACACAACCACTTACAGTCCCACCCACAGCTGGTGGTGAAGTTGTACCAGTTATTGAGTCATCCTCATGTTTTACCATCAGTGATGGAGCCCAAGTCATGGAGAAACACAATTCTGGTACACAAGACACTCAAAGCAAAGGCCTTTTCTGTCTTGCTGCACTAAAAGAGACTTGACTGAGGAATTTGCAGTGGCAATGTTTATAGCAATTTAAAACTGATAGTCAGAGGTTTCTGCTATATGTAGCCATCACTCCTTCCTCTTTTCTACTTCAAATTGTGCCACATGGTCATTCCTATTCTGCAGAAAATTGGAAGCATTGGATAAATATTTCTAGAAAATGCCTAAGAGGTATGGTTTGCTGAGCCTGGCTGCTTCTTTGTATGAAAACAGGCAGCATAAAGGAAACCAGTGGGTAAATTTCTTGCAAGACACATTTTTGCAAATGTGACTTCTACAGATCTGAAGGCAAAGAAGGAATTTGGTGGGAGCCCTCTGCAAAAGCAGTCACAGGCTGCACCTCCTAGTAACTCTGCAGTGACTGATGTTGAATCCATAGCACAATCAGATTTCCACTAATGACATTCCAACTGATTATTTTGATGCTAAGGGAAAATATCCAATTGAGAGATCCACTTTCACAGGGAGGTACAATACTATCTTAGGCAAAATACGAAACCTTAAAAATTATCTGACACGAAATGGAGAAATCATTGGAGACAGTAATGATTTCAATACATATTCCTCAGTTGCCATCTGTAATGACAGGAGTTCAAATGTCTGGATTTGGGGTTAATTGTGTGATGTCCCAGCACCTGGAGGGGAGACTCTCACCTTACTTTCATTCACTCATAGTCAGGAGGGGAAGTGAAAAATTCCAAGAGGCTCAGAAAAAGTCATAAAGCATGAGACTGAGAGAAAGTGACTCATGATGACCCATCTTTATCTGCTTGCTTTCCCTCCCTGAAGAATTTTTTCAGACAGCCCTTTGACTTTTAATGATTCACTGCTGCCCTGCCTTGTGTGCTAGAGGGCCATGCCTGAAAATGAATCATGATAAGGCAGATTCAACCATGTGAAAGGGTTAAGCTCAGTGGGTTGAGAAATGAAAAAGTTTTAGATAAGTAGTTTTTTCAAGAAAGTCAAGGACTGGGATGGTCAGAGCTCAGAACAGATGGAAACTCAAGATTTGAAGGTACTGATGCAATGTAAGAACCCTGCTGGCTGAAAATCCCTCTTTCTGTCTCAAAAACAAGGACTGTGCAAAATGATGGGACAAGATTATGGATGCACATATATATTGTGACTGTGACAGGGATTCAGTAAGGGGAGTATGAGTGAATTATGGATGCTCTTTTGATTGGTTTTCAACGATCTTTTAATGGCATTAAGACAGTGTGAAGTTACAATGTATTGATTTTCTTTTGCCCATGCAGTAATTTGCAGTGGTGGAGATTTATTTTCCACTTTATGTTTTCCATGAAGCTGGCAGGCAGCAAGGCCAATGGCAGCTGGCAGCTGGTCTCCCATTCCTATGGATGCTCTTGTGCTCTGAGGATGTGAGTGCCAGGGAACTCAATGCTTAGGGAGAGCAAAGTTGGCATGGGGGGTTTCTGTGGCCTCATTTCCACACTGGCATACAGGGATGGTTTCTGCTAGGCCTAAGATGCTGCAGTTGCAAACCAGGGAACACTTTCCGTGCTAGCTCTTGGACCAGGGGACCTGTTCTGGCAAGTCTTTCCCTCAAGTGAGCACTGTGAAGGTATTTTAGAGTTGCTGTTTTATATTGTCCGTTGTTCTTTTTTCTTTTAATGAATTTTATCCACTTTGGGACCAGCAGCACCAGCCCTACAGTTATTTTGATTCTGAACATACAACTAATATAGGCTCTGGCTTCCACTGCACAGAAAACAGCTTGGAGCAGCAGCTACTTTTCATTAGGTTCATCTGCAGTCTGGGGAAGGAAGAGCTGCCTGTCATAACTATATTTTATTTTTCTGCACAGCTTCGAGATTTCGTGGACATCTCAACCACTCTTCCACCACCAGATTTAGGATCAGACACTGATCTCAGTCTCCCCAACATGCTTGTTGTGTGCCTGACCTGGTTTCATGAAGCTCATGCAATGATCTGGATGCCAGTGTGACATTTTTATCAGTTTGACCACCTGCTGATCACAGAACATAGCTTCAAGTTAAACTAAGCTATAGATTTTAAAAATAAAGATCAAACCTGCAACTCTGACTCAAGACCAAGTCCAAGAGTGCTTCATGCTTGTCTAGTTTATTCTGTCTTGTTCCAACCAGTTATTTTTTGTGGCTACACTTTGTGTTGGTTTAAGTCACATCTTAAATTCCTTCAATGCAATCCTTAAGAAACAAACCCTTAAAAAAGTTTGACATGTAGCTGTAAGGAAGGAGGACATGGATGCACAAAAAGCTGAGAGGAAATGTTGCTGAACACAGAAGTCACAGGACAAGATTCAGGCTGGGTGTTTAACAATGCATCTGGGACAGCACAGCCTGTGTCTGGGCTAGCAACCCCCCAAATCAGCCCTCATGGGGCTTCATGTCTCTTTTAAAGCCAGGCTGCTCCTGCTGCCTGAATCATCTGAGCTATCAGTGCTGTACTTGCAGTGTCTCCTTTGGCATTCTTCAGCAGGGGCTTCCAGACCAAGCTCAGTCACACTGGTAGATTTTGTGGGTATCCAAGTAGTGAGTTTTAATAAAATGATTAAAAGCAAAGTAGGTTTGTGTGTGAATGGAGTCCTCCTTAAAGCTTTTGGAGCTTCCAAGGAAAGGGCATGAGGATGCTTGATGGAGCTTACACCAAAGGTTGAGTGGAAGCTGGTGTTAGAGACAGCTAAAAATGGGATTAGTTTTTGTCACCCTCAATGAGAAACTAGAAGCCTTGAAGTAGTGCAAAAATTTTGCTTGATAAGATAGAGGAGCCAGAAGAAGGATAGAAAAGGGAAATAAAATTCAACATCAGTGCTTACACTGAAACTGAGATCCCACTTAATTCTGTGGTTATACAGCTTCACCCTCCATGCACTGGGTCTTGCTCCATATACAAGACTCCTGAGTCAAGAGGTCTTCAAGCTTCAAATCTCTCATGCCAGGAAATGATCCCCATGGTTCTGCTCTTCACCTTTCTCAAAGCATGCCCTACTAGAGCAGGACATGACATTTCAATGACAGTTTCCCTCACAGTATAGACAATGTTGCTTTCTGTTCCTAGTTCCTTGACAGCTTGACCATTTTTTCAAGTAAAATATCTCTGTTCCTCTGACACTGGAGCTCATGAGCAAGTGTTTGTCCATTTTTCTCCTAAAGTCATTTGCACAGTAACTGATTTTCCACTTTCCTTCTAGATGGTCCATCTGAGTGTTTATGTGGCTCTGCCAGAATACACTCCGTGTGTTAATGTGATGTTTACAAAACACTCCTGTGTTTGTCATTCACAAGAATCCAGATGACCTAAGAAAAAGCCAAGATAAAGCCATATTATCTTGACTAACAGATACAATCCTGTTTTCCTCTGATTTTAGGCTATAACCTCTTTGACTGAACCAGTTTTCTGTTTGATGGGGGCCAGCATAAACTACTGGGAGATGCTTATCAGTGGTCCCTCTGCACGTTCCTGTCAGAGCCTGTTACAGCCTCCTGGCTGCCAGCTCCAGCTCGGCAGAAGCACTTGCTTTTGATTAGAGAGATCTCCAGTGTCAGCCAAGGAGGTGGATATCAAACCTGAGCACATTGGGTGCTGCCAGCAACACTTCATAAATAATAGTAATGGAGTGTAATTGCTCATTAAGCCAAATCACAGCCCTGAGCCCTCCATGTGGCCAAACTCCCTCCAACATCAGCGGGAGCTTTGCCAGCAGGTGTGCAATAGGAATGTGATCCCAAGCAGTGGTACCATCAATGGGGTACTGTAGAACCACTACTGGGGGTTGATTCAGATCCCCTTGAAACTGTTGTGGTTTTTGGCCTGATTTAGAAGACTTTAGCCAACCTCCCTTGCTTTACGCTGCTCAGCCAGTGCGGCTACATCTGCGCAGCAGTTATCCCAGATGGAGTATGGAGGAGGAGAATTCCTGACACTGAGCTGTGGGATTTTAATTTTAGAGAGGCGATGGAAACTCTTTCCTGTTGGGTCTCAAGTGGTGGCTTGTATGGGCGTGATTTGAGGCTTGAAAATGTCTCAGAAGCCTTCAACTGAAAATCCCCTACATGTAATTGATATTGAAAAGTGTTGTGTCTCTGGTGTAAGTGTTATAAAAGCCAAACAAGCTGGTGTGCCTTCCTATCAATCACCTATTTCTATCTGACATTGGTGCAACCCTTTGCAAGTGAAAATAATTTACTGCCTCCCCCCCATGAAAATTATTTACCATCCCCATTTCGGTTTGAACATTACTGTTGTGGTTCAAAGCTGTGATGAATTGCTTAGCTATAAATTGTCTTTCCTCTCCCCTTCTCCTCCCACCTCTTCCTAATGTAACACTGGGATGAAGGTTAAGGCATAGGGTGTTATCTGAAGCAAGTGCTCATTCTCAGTGCCCCATACATCCTCGCTAATGCTTATAGCTCCCCTGTGGCATTGGGAAGTGTAATCGCTATTGTACTGAGGTAGAACGGGAGCTGGAGAGAGATAAATGGCCTAGTTATCAAAACTTCCTAGCCTCCCACAGCCCTCCTTGGGAATACAGCTATAAATGACATTCAAATGATACTGATAGATGTTAGCTGAGCAGGCAGCAGAACGCGTGCGGTCCCGGTGCTGTGCTCAGGCCAGCTCCTTCCTGCTGATAATGCCAGGAGACCTCAGCATCCCGACCCTGGCTGCTGACACTGGAGGCATGGCATGAGACACCACTCTGTCTGCTCTCATTGGCTTCTACAAATCCCTGGGGGTTGCAAAGGTTCGAGATCAGATGGCGATTGAGACACACTAATGCTGGAGCTTGCAGAGCTGAAGGAAGAAGTGGTTTTGCTTCTTTGGCACAGAATTTGCTCAGTTTAGACCCTCAGAGGGTGAAACATGGGAGGGAAAACAGCCTTTCTTCCACCCAGCTCTGCAATGACAGAAGTGTGGTTTTTGAGTGACCTGGGATTGTCTGGTTCAAGGTACTATGGCCTATGCTGGGTCCAGAAACCACCTCCAGCAGCTCCCTTTGCATCTGTTGTCCTTCCTGGTGTGTGAAACAGGGGAAGGACTGCTCAGATCATAAATCCCTCAGGAATGGAACAGGAGCAGATAGAGTAGGTGGCAAATATGCTTCTGAGTCTGGAAAGGCTCTTGGGTGTTTTGGCATCTCTTCAGGAGATACCAGGAAAACTCCCCCATCTGGAGGAGGAGAACCTCCCATGAAAACAACCAGCAACCTGTAAGGCTTTGCATTTTATTTTATTTTATTTTATTTTATTATTTTTTTTATTTCATTTCATTTTTTCATTTCATCTTTTATTTTATTGTCCATTTTATTTTGTCATTTATTTAATTTTATTGCATTTTATATTATTTTTAGACCCCTTCTATCCTCCCAAGGTGTAGCTATGCGAACGCCCAGCCCTGAAGGCAGGTTTTAACACGACAGCAGCGCTCAGAGGGTATGTTTCTAGCGCGTTGTGGAAGAAATCCGAGGGCACCAAAGGTGTAAGGCACACAAAAGCCTGTCTCTTCCCTTCTTCCGTACAGCCAAGAAACGGAAAGGAAAAGGGTCCGCTGCTGTTGACCACATCCCGTCAGGTTTTAGGTCCGAAGACCGGACCAGGGTGCGGTTCACACGGCAGAGCGGAGAGAGGGGAGCTCTCGGGTCGGGGCGGACCCCCGGGGGTGCAGCTGGGCTGGCACCGGCGCTTTCCCTGCAGGATCCCCCCGGGAGGGGACAGGAGCAGCATCTCCCGCGAGAGACCCGCAGAAAGGCGCTGCCCGGCGGGGCTGGGGCTGCCCGGCCGTGCTGCCCCCAGCCCCGGTCGGCGGGCGGAGGCTCCGGCTCGGCTCGGAGCGATCCGCAGCGGCAGCCAGCGCCTCCAGCCGCCCACTCGCCGCCTCTCCCGGCATCCTTCATCCCCATCCTCCGCTCCTTCCTGCTTCGGCGGTGGAAGCAGCCCCCCGCCGGGGGCCGGGAATGCCCTCCCCTCCTCTCCCTCCCTCCAGCCGCAGCGGGGGAGGGGGGCTGTGATGCT
>VYZP01027938.1:709-60676 GCA_013400635.1 Hypocryptadius cinnamomeus | reverse complement strand
GGCGGCGAGCGGCGGCCGGCGGCGACCCCGAGCAGGGCTCGCTGGCCCTGGGCACCGGCGGCGACCGCGACGGGACGCTGCTGCTGGAGGGCGGCGGGAAGGAGGAGGGCGGCAAGCGGAGCCCGCCGGGACTGGGGCTGCTGGCGAAGACCCCCCTGAGCCGCCCGGTGAAGCGGAACCACGCCAGGTACCGCCGCATCCAAACTTTGATCTACGACGCCCTGGAACGACCCCGCGGCTGGGCGCTGCTCTATCACGCCTTCGTGTGAGTACGCGGGGCGCGGAGCGGGGCTCCCGGGGCTGCCCCGGGGGGCTGCGCCCGGGGCCGCCGTTTTGCTTTATCATTCTCGGTGCGAGGCGCTCCGGGGGCTCGCTCGGGCGCCGGCTGTGCGTGGAGCAAGGGTCTGATACGGGTTGTGCTGCTGAGCGGCTTTATTTCTCTTATGTCGTCGGGTTTTCCAAAAGGAGCAGCTGCTTTTAACTCTGTGTTTCTGTCTTGCCCGTACCTCCACGTTGCCTTGGAGTGGCATTCCCGAGCCTGTGTGTCTGAGGCACTGGAGGAGGGATGCCAGAAAAACCAAGCTCTGAGCGGTTTTAAGGCTCGAAGTGCTTCAGGGGAACGCGGCCAGTTCAGCTCAACCTGGAGCGTGAGGTTCAACTCGCTGTTGCAGACCGCGAGTGAGCCGATTCCTTCCGTAGCTAAAAGCGTCAAATGAAAACCATCGGCTTTCGGTCCGATAAGCATCACCCCGCAGTGCATGAAACCCGAGCATTGCAGCGCTGTCAACCAGAAAGTTTCACTGACCACAAGTGAACCGAGAGAAAATAAACTCGTTTTATGGCTCATAGGTGACAAGTCAAGAGAATGACAACTGGTTCGCATTCCTAAAAATTCTGTTGCCTTAAGTTGTCGTAAAGAATATCAAAAAGATAATTCTGTGAACATCACAGAATGGAGTTGGCAGAGTCGTATTGAAATAAATGTGTGTGTTTTAGTGTTGTGAATGTGTTTGAAAACCCAGGGGTTTATCAGTGATCATGGTGGTACTGTTTTTCTTTGGCACTATAAGGTGTGCAGAGCTCTATGTGACAGAGGATTTAAGCAGTGATTTTTGAAAATTGGTTTATTTGCCAAAGACAAACAAAGCTCTCTAGGCTGCATGGGTTATGAGCCTGTATCTCAGAAAGTACTGATCATTGGCATAGTCCTTGCACCTGCAAATAAACAACTTGAATGTAGGGCTGTGATCTTACCTTCAGGCACATTTTTATTGATGTTCTCAGTGTTTTAGCCCTGAGCAAGAATTAAAAGGCAACCGTGACTACTAGAGTGCTGCTTGTGTACCACTCATCCACTGCTGCTCCCCTCTTTCCAGTGTTTATTCATCTTGGGACTCAGGTCCTGTTTTCCAGCTTAAAATCTGAAACTGTGGAAACAGGATGCTGTGATACTTTTTTGGTTCTTTCACCTCTTTTTGCCATAGGAAAACTCACGCTAGCAAGCAGGGAGTGACAGCACTTGAAGTGTGTTTTGCTGGGAAGGCTGTTAGGTCTGGAGCTTGCTATCAAGTTGTGTTCAGTATTGCATAATGCTGCTGGGGAGAGTGACAACTGGACAGAGGGGCACCCCTTTCATCCTGCCTTGGCCAGCCCACACACATCAGTGAGGCTTCAGCACACGGCAGAGCATTCCAAGCAGTTTGCACCCCTCTGCGGCAGCTGGGTCAAATCTGTGTGCAGGCTCATGCCTGGATATAAGCAATAGGACAGTGGATGTGTCTGGAGAGGCTCAGGTGAGCTGAGAGATTCAGACAATTGACAATAATATAATTCAATACTGAATTCATTGAATTGAATTGAGTAAAATAATTGACAATTTTTTTGTATAAGATTTCCATAAATTCTTATGGTATAAGAATTTCCAAGTTATAGCATTAATTTTAGATAACTCTCTAAACGTGTGGTTAAGGTTGACCTTAAGATACTTACGCAATATGGATCACAGAATGGGAAAAAAATCACGACGTTTGTAAGATTTGATCCTTCTTAGGAGTGGACCTGACACTGTGTGGTCAACTTCACTTTGATGACTACTCAGTCCTGCAAAACTGAAATGTCAGTCTGACTCACAAAAGTCAGTAACAGTCTTGTGAAAACCATCAGTGCCAAATTCAATATTAATGAAAACGAAATAAAACAAAACACTTCTAGAAGTCCTTATCCTTATAGGAAGTAAAACACACAAGTCTGTCAGCCCAGCACAGACACTCCATCCCTCCCCAGGACCTCCAGAGGATCTTGCTGTCTAAGTTGACCTCACTGAGTTTCTGTTCAGTCTCAGCTGCCTCTGAACTCAGCTGAAGCTGTGGGGTCTTACCTCACTGTAGGATCCAGCCCTACAAAAGGAATCTGCTGAGAGTGATGGAAGAGTGTGCTGAGATCTGGCTGACAGGCTTCAGAGCTTGTTCCTGCCACTGGAGAAGGAAAACCTGCTTGAGAGGGAAGACCTGCTTGTGGGGAAGCAGCATCTGAGTTGATACCCAAAGTCTTTATTTTTGCCTTCAAATGAATTGTCTTTTAACCTTTTTTGCTTCCTTAAAGGAGTCTCTCTCATTTGGAGGTGCTGCTGTGACATGGTGTAGTTCCATCCCAGCAGCCTTCTGGTGCTTCTTTTCACACTAGAACAGTTTACACTTTTCCTTGGGAAGGTGAGAGATTGCCAGTCTTCCCATAAAATCTACAAATTCGAGCCTGTTTTAATTTTCAAGGAAAGTCCCATTTATATTGTCTTAATGGCATATTACAATTTGTCTCATCTGAGTATCTTTGCAGAAGTGCCTTGCACCCAAAATTAACCAGTAAGATTGTTGCTGTCAAATACAAATAAAGAGTAAACAGCTGAGGGCCAAGAGGGATTTCAGGATGGCTGGATGTGATGAATTCCTTGTAGATCCAAGCATTCAGAGGTGTTTAACGAAGAGATGATGCAAAGCACTCCAATATTGTGTATATCCCAGGGTTTGGGAGGCAGGTAGCTGCTGATGCAAGAGGGTTGCAACTTTTCCATACTTGCTGAGGGTGTTGTGTGAGGGGCAGGAGGGGGCTTTGACAAGGTCTTTGTGAAAACTTTGGATGCCACAACTTTTGAAAGAGTGGCACAGATGGGATCTCGTTAAATCATACAGAGATGCACATATGGCTGCAGAGGGGTCAGGATCCTGTGTGGATCTCACTGCCGTAACGTGCACATAAATGAGGCTCCAGCGCTGGCTGTGGCTGGCATTGGGTGCTCTGAAATGATTCTGTCTAAGGAAGTAATTCAAGGAGAGCTCATAAATGGGATCAGGCCGTGGCAAGCCCTAGGGACAGAGGTGCAATTGAGAAAGGGAGTAATTCCTGATTGGCAATTTTAGCATTCAGCTTTCACTGGCAGTAATTAAGAGAAAGCGTTGTGATTCTTCCTTCTTCTTTGTTCCTCACAAGTGAATTTATCCAAGCCTGTCCTTGGGGATTTGGTCCCTAAAGAAGCCAGCTCTGTTTCCTTCACCATGTGAAAACATTTGCTCTCTAGTAGCTCTACTAGACAAAAGATTTATCTGTCACTCATGATGTTCCCCTTTGCTGGGTCACCAGGGTTCATGGTGTTCTTGGCAATATGGCAATGTCTTAGTGGTCCTACTTGGTAAGAAAAAAGTTATTTTTCCCATGAAAAATTTCATGTCTGTAAAGCAAAACTCTAGCTGAACATTTTCAGAATAAAATAAAATAAAATAACCTGAGATTTTGAGATATTTTTGAGATATTTCATTTGGAAATCTCTCTTGGGGGTTGCAGGTCAGGCTACAGCCTATCCCTGCTCTTTTCTGAGCTCATGTCACTGTAGGTACAGCTGATGTTCCCATGGTGTTCTGTATTTCCCTTTGTGTTAGGCAGTGCAATATATTGTAGGAAACCCCTGCAGTTGTGCCTCGTGAGATGTGTGCTGTGGCCAGGGAGACAGACTCAAGACCTGTCCGCCTCCACAAACCATCCAAATGCTTTATTTATGCACAGAAGCATTAATGAGTAGAATGAAAAATTGAAACAAGTAAGATTTTTATTTTTCCAGTGTTTTTAGTTGTAAGCGCATAATATTTGGTGGATAAAGGACAGAGTACAGAAAGGTAACATAATACAGATTGTTTGGAATTGCAATTTGTGGAATATTTTTAACCTGACTTAAAGAGAGGATGAAGGAGAGGTAACTAGGAGATATTCTCATTTTCATATAATCTTCTGAGACAACTACAGCCTTTACTTTCATGGAAAAAAAGACTAGGTAAAGGTTTGGGATTAGATATTCCTTTTTGGGGAAGTGTGCAATATCACCTGCACTCTGCTGGTGTAGATCACCACGATGTCCCTGCTGATGTGAGGAGGAAGCCATGGGGAACATTAGAGAACCCTGCCCTGTTTGCCATGCAATCTTCTCTCAGTTCTGCTTAACACCTGGAATAAAAAGAGGAGGCAGAGTCATGTGATCTGTCAAATCAGCAGCATTTCTGGGAAGCACCGGCAAGCACCTCCTGCACGACTGATTGTAGGTGGGTTGTTTGCAGGAAAGAGTGTCATGGGATTTGGGGAGCAGGGTGAAGGTCTGGAGGCTTTCCATTATTTTCCTCTTTGCCCTTCAGGAGATGCTCCATAAGATGTGCTCACCCCCAAGACTCTGTGAGCCATCTGGAGGGAGATGGGAGAAGGTTTGGGGTAAAAAGTGGGGCAACTATGAGTCCTTTCTTGGCTTTTTTGGCATGGACTTGTATCTAAGTGAGTCCCTAGAGCAGCAGAGCCAGCCTGGTCCATTAGCGAGTGCCCTTTGCTTATGTGTGTGCCAATATGAGTTCTGCTTTAATTATTTATGCTAATTCATCATAATGCATGGATAAATATTCTGCAGTATACTTTGTAAAAACTAATGAAGTCTTAGTCATTGGAGACCTCAGCACACACCTCTGCTCCTGCAGCTCCACCGAGGCTTGCGGAGCCGCCCCGGGACTGCGAGTGGCCTGGGGGAATGCGGCTGTAGCTCAGCTGCTGGCATCAGCTGGCACGACAGAAGAAAGCTGGGATTTGCTGGGGGAATGACAAGGGGTAGCACAGCCTGGGGAAAGCAGTGCCTGGGTAGGGAGTGGCTGGTGATCCCCAGCTGCAGCTCTGGAGTGCCTTCAGCAGCTCACAGGTGCCCAGTGCTTGTTTAAGCATCCAAACTTCCTTTGAAATTATGGACCAGGCCCTTTGGTGGAAATAAGTGTTCACCTGCAGCCTCAAATCTTTGTGCTTGGGCATCAGTGCTCAGAGCAAGACCCACTCCACAGTGGGTACCCCCAGGTTGGAATGGTTTGCCCTGTATTCGACGTTGCCATGACTGTGCTGCCACTTGCCAAGTTTCTGTGCTGCCATGGCTCGTGGGAGCTGCAGGCACAGGGCTGCATGGTGCACAGGGTGTGCCCTACTGTCCCCCAGACCCCTGCAGGTCCCTGAGCACCCTGCTGCAAGTTCACTGCCCAGCTCAGACCAGCCTCATCCAGATGGACAGTGGAATCCATGGTGCCTGGCATGTCGGGGGGAAGCAGCACTGCCAGTGCCAGCAAACACTCAGCAGTTGGTCTTTCAGTGCTGCCAGCTCAGCTCCTCAAAGAGAAGGGAGGAATAGCCCCTCAAACAGAAGTCATAGTCCCTGCTGTTAGGTCTATAAAACTGAACAGTCCCAAATTTGATCAGTTTGACAAGCAATGATACAGCAAAGCCATTGCAGCAGCCAGCAAATCAGGTTTTTCTTCCCTTTTGAGAGACTTGGTGTGCGGAGCAGCAGCATTTCAATGCCACCCCAGCAGTTCTGGAGACACTGTCAGCGGGAAAGCCCAGGACTAGATTTATCTCAGTATCTCCAGGCTGGACTCTGGTCAGAGGTATCACTCTTCATAAAAGCCATCCCAGCTTCTTCACATGCCTCTGTTTGTTCCTTGTTGCAGACAATGGATCATGGTAGGGCACAGCAGGGTCTGTGCACTTCTGAGACAGCTGCTGGGTGCAGAGGACACTTGAGCTTTACTTCTTGTTTTTTATTTGAAAGAGAGATTAGGGAAATGTACAAAAATGAGCAGGGAGAGGCTTTCTACGCTTGTTTTGCTCGTTTTGCTGTAAAATGTAGGAACACTCAAAACAAATTTAATGGAAATAAATAGTAACTAATGACTACCTTAAGACTAATCCATTTTAACAGCTGGATTAAAAAAATAATACATACATATAATGCCAGTCATCTGTCACTGTGTGCTTTTGTGTGCAAGTGAACATGAAGGTGCCCCAGCCATTCCCACTTCTCTCAAAGGTCACCTCAGAATCCACTCAACCAGCACATTTCTTTTTTTTTGACAGTCCTCATCTTCAAATATCACTTGATTGAATCATTTTTATTTATAGCTTACCCAACATGCAAACCTTTGCATGTATGCAGAACATAATTCTGTATCCCTTGACTGTCAAAAAGTCCTTTGTGGCATTGAGATGCATGTGGAAGGTCAGACAATGACATGCATATTCATGGACAAGGTCTGAACTTGAGGGATTTGATTTAATAGCTGGAAGAAATTTTCTGATCAAAATTGATCAAGTGAGCATTAAGATAATTTATATGTTGTTCACAAACATAAGTGATTGGTGACCTTAGGCACAGCCAGGTGGCTGGGTACTACCATGATCAGCCTTGCATGGTATAAATAAATGATAATGTTTATTCTTGTGTTTAATAACATTATCTTCCCTTTTTGTGTTTAAGAATGCCATACTCTCTTGTGCATGAAACTTTACAGAAAGAATGGAGCCATGCATCTGCTATTGCTTCTGGCAGATACTGTATTAAATGGGATAACTTAAATATTAATAGCTTTGCAGAGAATAAGCTCCACAAGAGCTGTTAAGTGTATGCTGTCTTCTGTCTTAGGATGGTAGCTGGGAAACTTAGCATTTTCTGTAGAGAGAGGGACATGCCCTGGGATATTTAGGTTTTGGTAACCTACTTGGAAAAAGGCACTTTTGGAGAACTTCCAGTCTGGAAATCTGTAAATTGCCTTCCCCAGTCTTAAGTGATCAAATTGCATAAATGTGTGTTTAACTTGTAGCAAATGAAAGGTCCCTCTGAAGTCAGGAGGAACCTATCCAAGGTGACACAGAGGTAATCCAAAGCAGAAGATTGTGACTGGGATTTGGTGGAAAGCAGCATGAGGTACCATCATCTTCCTCTGTACAGCCAGCTCATTGTTCTACTCAGGCCTGGTGGGATTCTCCTAAGTTCAAGTTCTTCACAGGATCCATCACCCATCTTCAGCCTTCCCATAGCTTAATAACCACCTCTGGTTGTAGTCACCAGGAGAGGAGGAGGAACCTTGTCCACCTTAGTGGTGCAAACCATGCAGAAGTGAAGGTGTAATACCTCTAAATATTACACCAATATTATTACACCAATCTCTCTGCTAGATCTCTCTCTGGAGAGATGCTGAGACCCTGACACGAAACACATCTGGTGTCTCTTGAAATGGGGTTTGCACTGACTCCCCTCCCTCATGATTAATCTTGCCAAAGTCTTTCCTGCTTTAGTTTTTCTCAGTTGCAGGTGCATGGTGGTGGAGCTGCAGAGATCCATTGTATGGCAGTGACAGAGGAGGAATCCTCATCCTCTCTGGGTTGCTGTTGTCTTTTACTTCCTTTGACTTTCCACACTTTATTTCATTTCATGGATACTTGGATCTCTCTTGTCCCTGTGTTTCCAGAGCTGTGGCTGAGAGCTGCATGAATGTGCTTTGTACTCCTTTGGCAACCCATGTTAGTTTGTGATTGTCATGTTGACTCTCCAGTGGTGCTTTTTTTAAAAAAAATCTCAAGTGCTTTTATATTTACTTTATTCTGTCCTCACTACTGTTTTGATCACCTTCTGGACTAGTACCTTAGAGTTTTGCTAATCTTCAATTTAGTTCTTTTTGTACATCATTAAGGAAACAGTAAGGCCAGAACTAACAAACACCATTCATTAAATAATAACTTCCCTGCTTCCTGGTTAATACATTTTAGTTTTTTGTTAGGGTTTTATTTATAGCTCTTGATCCAGTTTTTAATGTTATATAGTTTCTCCCAGCCATCTGAATAAATACTAAAACAAAGATTTTATGAGATACTGCACCTGTGTCAAAACTGCAAATATTTCCTCATTTGCTTTTGTTCAAACCTGAGTTTCAGGCTATGTTTATCTATTTATTTCTGTGATTTGCTTTTAATTGTTATCTCTCCATCTCAGATTTTTCATGCTTTTGACATGGTGTGTATCTCAAACAACAAAATAATTAATTGTTCCTGGTGCCATCCACCACTGGAGTAGAGATAAAGAAATGCTGAAAGCTTAAATATCCCAAACCATCCAGGTCCTAGCTCTTCTATGTTTTATAGGAGCCATTAGAGTTAGGCTATACCTAACTTTTAGTCAATGATAGAGATGTTAATCTTAAACCAGAAGACTGCTTGCAGGACATTCCCCACTGACTGTAAATTCAGAGTGTAAAATTTTCTGCTTTCAATGGGGATGGAGGAGAAGCAAGTGCAGCTGCTGAGGGACTGATAGTGAAATCCCCTAAGCTCCTGGTGGGGAGCTGCCCACCAGTTCTCAGCAGTGCAGCATCAGCTCTGCTTATCTTTGCTCCCCTCATGCCTCAGAGTGTTTATGAGGAGGGATTACACCCTGAGGAGGGAATGTCAAGAGCAGCTGATTGAAATTGCAGGGGAATTAGTTTAGGAAGGTAATTACACAAACTGGAATTTGCTCTTCTTTGCTAACACTGTTGCTCCGTTGTGAGATGTGCTGGGAGAATCTCAGTGCACACAGCTGAGGCTCTGATCACACCCCAGACACCTTCTGTGCCCTGGCACCAGATGCAGCCCAGGACCAAGGCTCTGCAGCCGTGGCAGCAGCTGTGCTCATGCCCAGAGCATTCATCAGCCATGCCTTGGCTAATTGTCAGAGCTGTGCCAGGGGTGTTCCCAAGCAGTGACACTGACTGACAGCAGGACACTGCCGGGTGGTGGTTTTGTTCTGAGGTGACTGAGTGACTGAACACAGATCAGGGGCTGCCACAGCCCTGGCACCTCTCCCAGCAGGAGTTTGGGTGGGTGTCCCTGCTCTGGAGGCAGGTGTGGTCAGTGATGTTACACTGGTCATGCCAGCTGCCTCAGGGACAGGGAGCTGGGATGAGCATCTTTGGGTTAATAGAACTGATATAATTCTTATATGTGAGATCTTACCACTTTGAGGTTATCCTCCTGGGTCCATGCAAAAAGCCACTTTTGGGATAAAACCTTAGAATAATTTAAGTTGGAAGAGACCTTTAAAGGTCTAGTCCAACCCTGCTGCTGTGGGCAGGCATGCCTTCAGTTTCAGCAGGTTGCTCAAAGCCCCATCCAACCTGGCCTTGAACGTTTCTGGGGATGGGGCATCCACCACCTCTCTGGGCAACCTGTGCCCAGTGTTTTATCGCCCTCATTGTAAAAAAATTCTTCCTTATATTTAGTCTAAGTTGATGCTCTTATTTTCAAACCATTATCCCTGGGATAAGACCTTTCACTTAGACAAAGGCCCAGGAAATCCTACCCCACTGAAATAATACAGGTTTCACCCTAGGTGTGTGTTCAGTATCATATTTTACATTCTACATCTTTTCTCCTTCCTGTTCATGGGACTTTGCCATGGCTTTTGCCTCTTCTGTTTCAACGCTGCTTGTGCTGATCAAACTCCCCTGGAGGTTTCAACACTTCACCCCCACATCTTGGCATATTAACAAAAAAATACATTTTTGTGATAGAAATCCAGGAGGAAGAGCCTACTTATCATTCATTAACAAATTTTTTGTGTGAAATGTGAAGATATTCCTAGTTGTATGGATGCTGATATTTGGCTATTTCTCCTGATTGTGTCTCTCTCATTATTGTAGATGTTGCTCCATTACCTTGTCAGGTCCTGGGTGCAGAGATGGGATCTCTGGCAGAGGCTGGCTCATGACAGTTCCTGCTCTCAGAATATGGTGCTATCACACAGTACAGTGCCAAATACACGACTCTCTTCAGTGTTAAATTACTTCCACAAACTGCATTTCCTTGCTCTTCCTCAGGGCTTGAGTGTCAGTCTTTCCATGGTGGGTTCCATCCATCTAGCACACTATCTGAGGTGGCTGTCTGGAATTCTTTTATAGATGCTGAAGAAAAACAGGAAATGGAAATTTCTGGAGTGCAATTAATCTCATCCTAAAGACAATTTTAAAATGGGTGAGATGAATCACGTCTTGCAGTGCCTGAAACTCTTCCCTGACTACAAAGGAGACCTCATGGAACTAATTTAAATTTAGGTATTTGCACTGAAAACACCTGAGGAATGGGAGACTTTCTGCCTGACCTGAGGGGCAAGGATCAAAGCCACATTAGGACAGCTAAATGTGAATATGTTCATGTATGGTTCTGTGTGTGCAGTAAGTATTTAGCTTCTCTTTATAGTCCATGGAGATTTAGTCAATACAATCCATAGATTTTAGGGTGGAATTCATCCAACCAGATGTGAGGGTCTGCTTTTCATGGAGATAAATCACAGCTTCAGCTCCACTGAACAACTCTTCCTTGTCTATAGCACGAGCTGATCTTCAGTAAATGTCTGCAGTAAAAGCCACGTTCAGACAAATGAGTTGTACCTCTAAAGGCAAGAGGAATATGATTCTTATTATTACATAGGCTTTTATTATATCAATTCTATCTATATATCAATTCTAATTCTAATTCTCTTTCCTCAAGAGCTTTATATATGTTGCTACTTAGTATACCAGGCCATGACAAGCCTACAGTCATTCCTGACATTATGCCAAAGAAAATAACATTTCAGTAGTTTTAAGGTCTTTCTCTAGTTGGGATTCTTGAGTTTAACTTTCCACCTTCCTTTTTTTCTCTGTTTTGCCTTGGGCTTTATCTCCCTGAGCTCTCACATAAATTTGCTTTTGATTTCTGATGGTAATTGCAGTTGATCTTGAGGTCACATTCAAACCTATTACCTGTTGTACTGGGCTTCAAATCTAAGGCTGTGATTGATTGTGTTTTCCCTTTGTCTCTTGTATTTACCTGGGTACAGGAGCTACTGTGCTGGGAGTTTGCCAGGATCAGTCCTCCTATTTCTGAATTTCTGTCCATTTGCATTGGTCCTCTTGACTACATCACTCAAAATTACCTCCCAAAATCAGTGAACAGGCATCACGGTTTTCTAGGTGCCTTTTATGGATCAGAAAACATTTTGAGGGTGGTTTGAACATTGTCCTTTTAAAGCCTGTAACAAGTTTAGAAGGTCAATTTGAATGACCTGGTGTGAATGAGGGTGATCATGAGGGTCATTTGTGGGCCCAGACAGTTTTTTAAGTGTTACAGTTTTCTGTATAAAATTGGAGACTTTGCAGATGTGTAAGCACCACTCAGTATTTTCAAGGGCATGCTCACTTCCATACACCAGCTGAAGCAGGACACCAGCATAATTGAACCTAATGTTGAAAATCATTGGAAAACTGTATGAAATCTGAATGCATGCAAATGCCCTGACATAAAGAAGTGTATTTGGGTGGTGGTGTATTCCTTGAACAGCTGCTAGTTTGTGTTTTGCTTGTTTTTGCAGAAATACTGAGCCAGCAACTGCTTTTAGTCATGTCAGTGCAAATGTAGGGAAATCTATTACAGTCTGAGGAACAATTGGATTTGGCTGCTGCGCCACAAGCTTGTTCTGGACCCAATATAAAATCTTTTTATCTTTATGGATATTCTCTGCTAGTACCAGAGGCCAGGATCAAGGTCTTGCACGCAGCACACTTGTACTCCCAGTAGTGTAAGACAGCTTGAGGAGTGAGGTAGATAGGAGAGATGGAGATCCCCTGGCAGAATACCAAGTGAGCACCAACCTACCCCAGAGCTGCCAATATTCACCCCGTGGTGCTCACAGCCTGTTTCCTTCGTGCTGGGAGCTGGTTTATTCAAACATGGAGGCTTTCCTTCCCTCCTTGCTCCTCAAAGATGAGAGAGAATTTTTTCCTCCCTCATAAATCCAGTTAATTGGTTGACAAATCCAGTGCAGATAAGCTGGGGAAGTTGTGCAAGTGAAGGGCTGTGTTTCTGCACATTTCCTGGTGTAGGTCATGTCTGATACTGGGGCTGTAGGAGGGAGTTGAGAACTGCAACCATAAAACCATTTAAAATGGAAGGTTTAGAGGACTCCAGTCCAGTCCACAGAGCAAGGTTAACTTCAAACTCAAATCAGGTTGCTCGGGGCTGTATGTTGAGTTTTGTGCATCTCCAAGATTTGAACTCCATTATATTGTGGGGAACAATAAAGTTGGTTGTTTTTCACAGAATATGTTGTTTAATATGTTTCACATAACATGCAGACTTCTGGGCCCAGAGTCATGGAGAGTTTTCTTCCTCCCCACTCCATTTAATCCTCAGTGTGCATGGACAGAAGTGAGGTGTAACATCTAGACAGAGATGCTGGGCAGGTCAGCCCACTGCAGAGCAATCAATGTTCATATTTAGCTACAAAGGAAGTTGTGTGTCTCTAGGCTAACCCAAACCAGTATAGTCTGTGTTTGGGGTACTGACACTGGGAAATGCTAGGTATAGTTTTCATTAATCAGTAGAGTTCATTGAAGATGGGAAATCTTTCCCAATGACGGGTTTTTTTTGTTTTTTTTTTCTTTAACAGATGTTGTAATTTGCTATTTCCACCATTTTTTCATCATTCAGAAGAATCATTCAGTCTCAACTCTACAACTCCTTCTCACTTTCCCATCTCTTTCTCCCTGTTCCTCACTCAATCCTGTCTTCCCTCTTTTCCTTGGTGGCATTCATCACCTCACTACTGAAGAACAGCACCAGTCACTGGATCCTCCAGCTCTGCCTTTCCTACATTACATGACTGGGGCAGCAGAGTTGAGTCTGACTAAAAATCCCTCGACCTAAGTGCTGATAGCAGGCTAATGGAGCTGAGATGTCAAGTTGTCTCTTACTCACACATAGCTGTATTTACTTTTTTGATCTTTTCTACCCCTCTTTTTTAAACTTTTTGGATTTTGACATTGGGTTCACCTATGTCAGGATTAAAACTGTGCCTCTATTCCCCCAGAGTATGGACTCATAAAGAATTACTTTATCCATATGGAGTAAGGCAGTTTAGGTGCAAGAATTATCTCTGAATCACCTTGTGGTGGGAATATGGCATCCAGAGGTAAGGTCCTTCCAGTGGGCCACCTGTGACTTTGGGCAAGGCTTTTTGAGTCCCTACACAAACAAATCCTTGTAGGAGAAGCTCACAGAGCTGTTGAGATTCAGGCCCACACACCTGTGAGTCACAGTTCCTGATCACTCTTTGCCCAGGGGTGGTGATGGTGTTGGGAAAAAGTGATTTATTGATGACCTGGGGAGGTAACAGCTTCCTTGTGGTGACTCAGCTGTTCTCTCAGGAAAGAGGGAATAAGAAGTGGAGGTGGACACCCATTTATCTTCCCAGGAAGGATACAAATGGGCCTAATGTCTGTCCCTGGTCTCAGTGGTAGGAGGTAGTGGTTTAGGAGCTCAGCATAATCCATGACCTGCATGTTACTTCATGCACAGCTGATATCACAGCTGCAGCTGTTGCTCCCAGAGGCAGGATGATAATGCCATGTCCTGGTTTGCAGCTCCATTTGCTGCTGGTGTTGATAACCAAGAAATTAAAGATGGGAGCTCTTGATGTGACAATAATTGGACAGCAACTTTCTGTAGCAATTGAGCACATAGCCAGGGCTGAATGCCTGAGTCACCACATTCCCCAGCAAATGGGATGAGAAAGAACATTGCTCCCAGAGACCAAAGAAGGACATAATCACCTCCAAAACAATGTTTCTTTGGACACCATAGGGAAAATCTGCTGTTATAGAATAATACCTTATAGTTTTCTGGAAACAGTAGCTCTAAAGAAATCATCATTAGGAAGAGTGAAGAAAAGAGATTTCGAGCAGATGGAAATCTGTCTTCATTGGCAATGCTTGTTTTCACTTACTCTACCATGAGTTAATTTCCCAGCAACTTGAAGTAGATAATGTGTTTATTAGTATTAATCTGAGATTTCCATCAGTGTTTGTTCCAGGCTATGAAGATGGAGTTTCTGTTTTACTAGAGGGCTTTTTAATTGCATAAATGATGATATAGCATGATTGGAAGGTGATGCAAGATAAATTCAGGCTATACATAAGGCCTAATAGCAGATCAGATATCTGCTGAAAGAATTAGCACAAGAAATTATCAATTTTCCACTTGTCATTTTTAAACGAAACTTGGAGAATTTTCTAGAAGACAGCTGTAGACTGTATCTTAGCTGCAAAATATGGGCTAAATCAATGATTTTGTATATTCTTGGCTGGTGATTAAGCAGGACTGCAAGATATAGCCAGGAATATGTTGGGTTTGGGATTGTTGTTTTCTTGTTTTTTGGTTTTGGTGGGGTTTTTTTGTTTTTTTGTTTTTTTTTTTTATACAAGGCAGGCTTTTCGCAGCGGAGCGCCGCCGGTTCCACATTCCGGCCAGGGAAGGAAAAAGAGAGACACAGACACCTTGGAATTCCTGCACCTGGATTCTGCCCTTCCCNGTTTTTTGGGGTTTTTTTGGTTTGGTTTGTGTTTTTGTTTTTGGTGTGGGTTTTTTTTTTTGTTTTGTTTTAAATTTAGCAACAGATAAGCAAATGGGCAAAGAATTAACTCAGGAAAAGGATATTTACTTGTATCTTAATTGTATTTAACATCATAATGTGACATAACAGAGGTAGTATCAGTTACAGTAATGGTGCTGGGATGCTTAAGATGAAATGTAGATGTCTTCCCTGTAAATGTCTAAATGTGTCATTTCAATCTCCTCAGATCCTGATATAAACCATGGCTACAGGAGCATTGCTGATCTTGGGCTCATCCTGAAGTAAAGGAGACAGTGATTTGCACACCCTGATTACCAGAGATTGTGCCAAATAAATAGGTATCCCTTGACTGTAAGAGGAGCTTCAGTCCTTGGCTTAGATGTAGAAATCTACATTACAAACACTGAGGAGAATCTCATCCTAATGACGTTGTTGAAGGCCTTGTGGGGATAATAACTTTGTGAAGTACTCTGGACACGAGGATAAAACAAGCCAACCTTTTTGGCCTTGAGATGACTTTGCCAAGTGCTAAAATCCCATGCAGTCTAAAGTCTGAAACACCCTTCTCAAAGCATGTAAATGCATGAACCAAGACCACCAGCTTTCTGCAGTACTGAATTCTGATTCAGTCTTGTACCTAAATCTTCTTTGTGATGCCCTTTAGGCTCACCTTATGGTGACCTCTGCTGATGTCCCCCTGGTTCCATGTGCATTCAGAAGGTAAATCTCATTTAACAGGTTTGCAGGAGTGGGCTCAGAAATTGTTGCTGGTCTTCCTGGTCAATGTAGTCCCTACCCTGATGACCAAATAATGATTGCCAGAATGTGGTGTTTTGGTTTTATTTTTTTTTTCTTATTGGAAAGGGCTGTAAGTCAATGTTATTGTATTCAGAACACAAACACCTAGCTGTATCTCTTCAGTTAATTTAAAAAGCAATTGCAATATGGTGATTTCTTCAGCCGTCATCTCTCTTGAAGAGTGGGATGTAAGTTTTAGGTGTCCATGCTGTCTCTTTGCCACTGATCCTGTAAGGAGAACAGATGGACCTGTCTGATGTCTGCCTTGTCCAGGGGGAAAAAATAATGATTTTCAGCCCACCTTGTTTAAAAAAAAAAANAAAAAAATTATTTTTAGCCCCACTTTTTTAAAAAAAAAAAAAAAAAAAAAAGGCAGAGGAAAAAATAAGCAATAAAGCCCATGTTTTTCAGAGTGAGGTAAGACAGAAGACAGCAATAGCTCAGGGAAGAAGCCAGCAGCTTTGAAAGCAGTTCCAGTGATGGTGACAAAACAGCAGCTGAGCTGCAGAAGGAGGCAAGGGAGATGTTGGAAACAAACTTGCAGAAATGAGTGGAAAGAGGAATAACCTCATTGTGACATGTAGAATAGAAGGAGGAGGGGAAATAACTCTGCTCTTGCAGGTCAGCATGTTAGAAGCACGTAAGGAAAGCTGCTTGTACAGAGAAAATGACTTAATTGCCCACCTGGTGCTTTGGGGGCTGTTTCAGGCAAGTGTGAAACCTGATGTTGCTGTTGGTGTGCAGGGAGACTCTGTGTGCTCTGGGTGTGCTAAGAACAAGCCCAAGACCTGGTCAGCAGTGAGGAGTCTTGCCCAGGGAGTGGAGGAGACCAGCTGTTTGCTGCTTGAACTACTCCTGCTCTGCAGAGAGCCAGGGGCCGTGATTTCAGGGTGGATCCATTGTCTCTGTACGTGTCATGGTTGTCATCTGTGAGCTCTGTCCTGGCACCCAAAGAGTAGGAGATTGAAGCTTTGTTTGTTATTGCAGTACAGAGCTGAGCCCTCAGAGCTGAAATCCTAGGAGTGTGCTTTGTGGAAATTTGGGCTGTCCTGGAACAGTGAACCTCCCTCTCTCCCCTGCGTGCTCATGGGCCAGCTCCAAGCCTGAAGAAAGTGTGGAGAATAAGGAGAGACACCAAAGAAGCTGCATCTTCTAGGCATGTTTAATGTAAGATAGAAGAGGAATAGCTTAGAATCAGTCATTAAGGTTGGAAAAGACCTTCAAGGTCATCATTCATGGACTGAATGCCACCATGCCCACTAAACCATATCGTGAGGCACTACATCTATGTATTCTTGAACATTTTCAGGATGGTGACTCCTCTACTTCATTCTCAAAACTAAACTTCATTCTCAAACCTGAGGTTTCACAGGACTGGGAGAAGCACACAATGAGGTGATGATTCCAGCTGTTCTCTGTTCTCATGGCCTGGCAACACTTCTCTTCAATAAGTTTCAGTTTCTTTACTGCTGTATTTCATAAAATGCCCTACCCTACAACATGGTATCAAGGTGCAAGATCTTTTGTAATTTTCTGTTATTGCTTTCATATAATTTACATTATGTTCCCTGCAGATTGGTAGCTGTTTGTTGGGTTTTTTTATACTTTTTTAATTTTTTTTTTTTTTTACTTTTAAGATGAGGCTGAGGAAAGTCACTGTGAGTCAGCAAATCTACCATAAAATTAGGGTTTTAGTCTGAGATTAATCTTCATGTCATGGCACCCTTTTTAAGCTCCTAAATAATTTTTAGTGGCAATAAGGACATTATTAGCAGTGTGCAGTCATGTGATAAGTCAAAATGAATAGGAGGTAAATGTGATGGCAGAGGTTATGTCTGACATACCTATGAATGTGTGTTTGAAATAATGTAGTACCACACAGTCACTGCAGCCCCTGTTCATGTTTGGATGTAGCAAGTGTTTTTTTTTTTTACTAACTCAGAAATTATTTGTAGTGTATTTATATATATTATAGAAGCACCTTCAGGGACAAGCAGAGATAAAAGCCCTTTGGGTTGTGCATTCTTGTACTCCCAGAGTATCCCAGACTTCTTCCAGTACTTCCAGGTTCTACCACAGCACTTCCTGATGAGGAGTGGACACACTCCAGCCTTCTCCTGATGAGGTGTGGACACACCTGCCCTCCTCAGAGAGATGTTATTCACCCTGCCCAGCCATCCCATGGGCTCTGCACTGCCCAGACAGAGCAAAGAGGATCCTTGTCCCAAGCTGGGGCCAAATTTGTACATAACAAGACACAGAAAATGACTGTGATTACCAGCTGGGGCAAGCATAATTTAACAAGAAAGCAGTTGTGCTTACTGTAAGAATTACTAGTCAGTGCTTCAGTATTATTATTAGTGTTTTTCATGTATGGCACAGAGAAAAATGTCC
The DNA here is from genome assembly GCA_013400635.1 of Hypocryptadius cinnamomeus. NCBI lineage: Eukaryota > Metazoa > Chordata > Aves > Passeriformes > Zosteropidae > Hypocryptadius > Hypocryptadius cinnamomeus. The sequence goes on along the minus strand of VYZP01027938.1, from coordinate 42,723 downwards.
TGCAAGGGAAGACTGGAAGGAGCATAGTGCTGGATTTTCTGGTTCCCACAGGCTGCTCCTTCCTTGCTCAAAGGACAGAGAGTGAAAAGGACAGCATGAAAAAAGTGGGCCAGTGAATAGGAGAAGATGGTATCTCTGGTGGAAAAGAGAGTGCTGTCACTCCAGAACCAGCAATGGTTCAATATTAATAAATGCTCTTTGATAACTGGGGATTAAGCACTTCATGGTTGTTTTGGGAAGACAGTGGGAGTTAAAGGTCAGGGATCACTTGAGAGACTGTCCCCTCTAACTGGCCTTTAAATGATGTTCAACATACATCTGCAAGGCTGGCATCCTCACTGGCAGTGTCTTTACTTATGCCACAGATTAAATTACTTTCTTAAGGCACCTCTGCTCTGTCACTGTTACTGAGGGGGTGTCACTGCTGCTGAGGTGGGGCTCAGTGAGAGTGCAAGTTGTGGACACACAACCTGTTATTAATCCTGCTATTTTCACTCCCAGGAGGAGAAGACAAACCAACTAAAGGCTGTCATGTTTCAGGGCTAATTCAGCCTCTTTCATATCAATTCAGCTCACCATGGATGAAGGAGCTACTGATTTTGGGATCTGGGAACTGTTCTGCTTGTAGTGCTGAAGAGACAGGAGTAGAGATTTGATGACATTAATTCAAGAACATGTGTTGGTCTATGGCTGGTGTGTCACACATGGTCAGTCTACCAGCTGCACTCATATGCAGCTAGCTGCTCATACACAGCTTGTGATGGGGTGGGATATTTTTAATTAATACTTCTGTTTGGTGGGGGTGGTTTGGTTTGTGTTTCTGTATGTCCCATCCATCTTATTCTCAAACCATGTATTTCAGCCACAACTAACTCAGATTCATATGCAAGCTCCTGGTAGATTAGGTGGATTTATTTGATTCACTTAACCTGAAATCTGTGGTTCCATCTCATTTTCCTTGGCCTGTTGACACTGGGAGACTGAAGGGTTTAAAAATGCAGCCTATGTGCATCCTCTGCTCCCATCTGTGAACTGTCTCATCTCTGCCCTTCCTCCAGTGACCCATCTCTGATGGAAATGCATAGGATTTAGGGAGGCAATCAAAACCAGAGAATCATATAACACTGAGGTTTTCTTCCTTTTCTGAGTCACCCTGAGCTGTTGAGCTACAGCCTTTCATGGCAGTTGTTGCTGCATTTTGGAGATATATGGGCTAAATCTGATGCACAGACCTTGAGGTGGGTTGTGATCCTTCAGCTGGCAAGTGCTCATGCATGTTGTTTTTATTGTTGATTTATGCAGACAGGCTGAAGTTGGCTTTGTTTCTGGAACTCTGGAAAGCAAAGGCTGTTTTTGTGTCTGTGGATCCCGTATGTGGTGCTGCTGCAAGCAGGGAATGGGGGCAGAATTGGCACAGGTGCTGGATGCTGCTGGCCCATCCAGCTCTCCCAGTCTGTATTGTCTCTACAAGTGGGTTTTGCTGCACAGTGTCTGGTTTAACTGGGGAGGAAAGTGACTGTGAGGAGAGGAGGGCTGGAAAGGGAAATGAGGTTTTGACATTCGGTGCTCAAAACTTGTTACAGTGAGATGACAGTGGTAACTGCAGCTTGGAGGGTCAATGGCTGAACTTTGCTAATTTTTCTGTTACTAGGGAAGGCAGAGCAAGCGAGGAAAATGGAAGGCCTGTTCATGGGAAATACGACTTAAAATATTTGTGCAGCAGCAGCAAGGACCTAGTTATGGTCTGTGATCTCACTGCAAAGGCAGATAAAAAACTGGTGTTTGCTCAAGGACCTTACAATTTTAATGTAATGGGGGTATTTACAGGTGGATCCAGAAGAAGAGGGGTGAAACAAGAAGCATTAGCAGTACTCACACTAGTTTGCCCTCAGTATAGACTGTTAATAATGTATATACTACAGGAACAGCTTATTTGAAGAAAAGCTATTAGAAAAGTCAGCAAGGCAGCCTCATGCATCTTTGCCTCTTCCAGCTTATGCCAGAGCAGCTAATAGATTTGGGGTGAGTGCAATAAAGGTCTGACACACAATCATAAGGGCTGGCACAGACCTGTGAGGAGCTGCTATTCCAGCAGGAGGCAAGGGAAAGCACAGCAGGAACCATGACTCAGGGCTAAGTTGCTCTGTCAACTTGTAGTGCTTGGGCTGTGCTCTGGCACCAGGGCTGAAGCCCAGCCCTCAGTGGTAAAGCTTTCCTAAGGACAATGTGCTGTGATTTAAAAAACATTGTGGGAGCTCCTAGTGGAGCTCCTCTGCTCCATGTCAGCTCCGCAGCCTTAGATGGAAATACCAGGAGATAGATCCTGGATGAAACTTGTGGGGTCCAAAGGGCTTCCTTCAATAGCAAACAAACGGGCACATTCTGCTGGAAGGTGTTTGTGGTGTCTCAGGAAAAAAAACCTGTGAGCCCCGTTAGCTCTCTCAATTCAGCTACAGAAGGATTTTCCAGAAGGATCCTTTTCTTGTCTGTAAATGCATTGGAGGTTATCCCTGACAATAGGAAAGAAAAATGAGTGAGCAGCTCTGAATAGTGTGCTGGAGGCTCTCAGGGAAACAGTGTGACTTCAATGTAGCGTAAGCTGAGCTGAAACTTGGCTGAATATTCTGGTGAGGATGAAGTGAACTAAAAGATAAACTGGCTGAAGAGAGGCCTGTAGTACATAAATGCCAAAAATATGTTTCTGGCAAAGCCATAAGACATCATGACTATCTTTATCGTTCAGTTTTGTGTCCTTTGGCTCTGCAGCCTGAATACTCCAGGGAAGAGCAGAGGTGGGAAATCAGAATTATAAGCGTGCAACTAATTTTAGAAATGCCGCTATGGCACATCACTGCTCACTGATTTATTTAAATCTCTGGCTAGAAAATTGCTGGTTGTGGAGGAATGAGCTTATTCTAGAGACAACAATTGGAAAACATTAAAAATGAGACGGACAAAATGTCTTTCGGATTTCCGTCATTTCTCATAGTAGTCAGCTATTAAAAACCCAAACAGTTTCCTTCAAAAAACCCCAAAAGATTTCCAAGGTACAGACAGCTTTTATGCTACAATTCTGAGTTGGAGAACTGTAGAGGAACCAGAAGAAGCTGCTCAGTTTCTACATACAACATTAACTTGGAAGTGTGACCATTTTAAATATCACCATTGATTTCACAAATGGCTCTATTGATGTTGAACAATGTGGCCAGATAATACACATATTATAAACAAGAAAAGTCTCTGGTTTTTTCTCCATTTTGGTGTTTTAAGACAATGTAATTAAAGCAGCCATTATCTTCCATTACTCTAAACAAGCTGTTGGTAGGATTTTCCAGGATTATAGTACAATGCTGATATCTTTGAAAGGACAGGGACTATCAAACTTATCTCCTGGTGTGTAATGCATTTGTACAGGCACTGGCACTGATGGCAACAGGGGCACTCCTGTAAACCCAGACCTGCAAGGCAGAGGCTCAGCCCTTCACAGCTCAAATGGAGAAGGGTTTCTAAGTTGCAGCTGTTCCTATTTCTGCATTACAGTCACCTGCCGGGCATCTCTCTGGCTGTGCAGGGGAGGGAGATGCCGTGGCTGAGCCAAAGCAGGGGCCTGGTCCCCCTCAGAGGTGCCACATCCTTGGAGTCTGTCACTGAGGCTCTGTGCCTGCAGCCCAGGGCCTCAGACAAATCAGGGAAGAGCTTCCTTGTGAGCCTCTGCTGTGTGACAGGACAGTGAATTTAATGGCATTGTTGCCATGGCAGGAAGAACTGAATGGGTGGTTACAGCCGTGGTTAGGGTTTGCTACCTCTTTCCACTTTAGGTAATCCTAGTCTTCAGTGCAAAGAATATTCTACCCAGAATTTTTATTTTCTGCTTTAAGTTTTCAGTGCTTTTTCAAACAGAGCATTTTCTATAAATTTTTTTTTTTTTCTGGATACAATCAGTTTTTGGACATGAGGGGTTTTGTTTGGGAGGGAGCTTTCCTTGTCATTTTAGGCAGCACAAATCCTTTGATACATGAGCTCCTAAATTCATTGTAAGGTACTATATTGTTAGCAAAAGAGATTGATATTCCAAATTTTCTGGACTACCTGGGGAACAGTAGTGAATAAACAATGTAGTTCCAGAGAAGGAGAGGAGAGCCTGCAATGGAGCAAAGATCTTTCACTGTTGTGAGCTGAGGTAACCAAGGCAGGTAGATGTTGGAAACAATCAAATGTAATTGGTCTGTTGGCATTTTAATAAAACCTTTAAAGCAATAAAAATGTTTTTGTGGAAAACAGGTTTGGGCATCTTTTTTAAGGAGGTCTTTAACTGCTGGTTTAAATGTTAATTATGGTTTTGTGAAACATCTCTCCACAGCAGGTGATAAGCAGCAGAGAGGAGGCCTGGTGTAGTCAGCCCTGTGCCTGTGAGATCACGTCCCTTTGGAGCACGGGGTTCCACTGTGGGTCCTCCTTGTTTGTGTCCATGCTCTTCATGAAATTTGGCCAGCTCAGGGAAGATTTACAGACCCCTCCTGCAGACTTCTTGGGGTATCTACAGTGTGTAGAGATGTGAGGAATCTGTGGGTTTGCTGTGTCATGTGAGTGAGGGCTATTTATAGCCAGGGAAGCTGAAAAGGTAGGTATTGAAAATGAGCAGATTATGTAAAAATCAGTCAAATAAGCAGATTATGTAAAAATCAGTCATTTTCCTTCAGGTTATAAAACAGCCTTTGTTAAAGTAGAAAAGCACCATCTTTTAAGATATTTTTTTTTCTGGTATTGCCTGTATCTTAGTGTTTGGAGAAAGCACAGGGATCCTTCTACAAAAATAACTTTCATAGATGTTGTTGCTAGCACCTTTTTAGGACTTAAGAATTGCAAAGCCATTTACCAAGAAATCTTTCTTTTGTATCTGCTCCTTAGAAAAAAAAACCCAAACCCACCAACAAAAAACCCTTTAGACCCACATTGTCTCTATTTTATCACCATTAGGCAAAAACACTATAAAAGCAACTTAGATAAATTTGTTTATTGAATTTTGAATTACAGGTGGCCTGGCTATCTCTTAAAAAAGGTCTCTAAGTTGTGGTGACTCCCAGTTGGAGTACAAATTGCAAGATACTTGCAGAGTATCCTGCAGTCTTAACCACAAGGGGCCTTTTGTGACAATTATAGCAGCTTTTTACATATATGTTAATCTTCTTTATTTATTCCTTTTGCCTTTGGAAGGTTTATGTTATCAGGCAGTCAGAGAGATGTAAGTGTATGTATAAGCTTTCCAAAATACTGGGAACTGAATACTTCCAGCTCTCTCAAATTTGCTTTTTTTAAAGAAAACTTTGATAATACAGAAATCATAAACTTCTCATTTCTCCTGGGGGCTCAGTTCTGATTCTGCCCATGAAAGTCTGCTGCTATTGTATCTTTCCAGAAGAGCAGAAATGCAGTTTTTTGAAACATAAGAGATTCATAGTCTAAAAAAATACAATGGTGTGGGTGAGGTTAAGAGGGCAAAAGAAGAAATAGCTGATACAGTAAAGTGGGAAAAGTGACAAGTCTGTTCAGTAGGTATTGTGTGAGACAATATCCCATTTACTCATGTGGTATTACAAGTACACCTGGTCAGTGGGAGCTGCAGTGGGCTGCTCATTGCACAGCCATGAAGAAAAATTGGTCCTTCCCTCATATGCTCAGGCATCTCTGCCTGGGCATCAGGAGACACTTTATAGCTCTCAGACTCCCTTGGCAAGCTAGTGACAGAAGGATTTGGAGGAAGGAGATTTTCATTTGTTTCTCTGAAAAGAAGCAAGCACCTATAGAAGAATCCAGGACAGGAAGGAAATCTTTGCAGGGACTGAGCTCTGTTCTCTTCTATCTGAGGCAGGAACATAATGTGGTCTTTTCCTTAAGTGGATAAAGTCTTTGTGAAGGCTAATTAGAGTCTGTCCATACTGGGCTCAGAGCAGGACTGCAGTGCACTACTGGACTGGCACTAGTTTTGGATGGTGAGCTCAGGTGTCAGTAGCAGCTGAGAATGGAGCTCCACAGGGGCCAGAATGGAGGCTGAGAAGGAAGCAAAAAGGCTGGAATACGCAGCAAATTTACCCAAACTGAGGCCCATGTTTCTGTAGCCAGGCAGTTCCCAAGAGTGAGCAGTGCTCAGGGAGCCTGGGCACATCTGCACATCGCTGCCGGGTACACGGATCCCGCTGCTCTGCTCCCACGGCTGCTATTTGAAGCCTGTTCAAGGCTTTTGCTATTTTAGTGGCTCAAAACCTTTCAAATCCATATCTATATTTATGCACAGCCTGTGTATATTCATTTCTGTCTTTTGCCAATGCTGGTTTTCAGTTCAAACAGCTCTTCTGCTTCCCCCATTCCTCACTTTCCCAGCATAATTAAAGGGAATAGTCATCTTCTATCTTAACGGCTTGCAGAAAAGATAACGTTTGTGTATCTGAGAGGAAAAATACCCTAAAAGCAACCTTGGGATCCTTTTTTGGAATTTATTAACAATTTTTTGCCACCTTGTTTTATAATATTTTGTAATATTTATGAACATGAGGAACCTTGATACTGGGTGTACTTCTCTTGAAGGTTTCTTGAAAATATTTAAATTTAAACTTGGGTTCTTTTTGTACCCTTATGATTTATTACAGGAAAAATAATATAGGCGAGAAGAGTGCCTAAAAATATACATATTGCTTTTTTTCTTACTTTATATTTTAGAATATTGGAAATGTCAAGGTTTATCTTTGTTATTATGGAGGAGGCTCTGGCATGTGTTGAAGCCCAGCTGCTGGAAGCTCCTGAGATCTGTCTAGCTCTGTTCCCTGACTACTGGGAAGCAGAGCCAGTGGCCCTAGAGAGTCCCTTGGTGGCCATTGCCTCACTGACACCTCCCCTGCATCAGCAGCAAAGCCCACAGTCTTGGCTCAGCTGCTTTACAAGAACAGGCTGCAACACTGATCCCCTGAGGCGGTGTCAGTGACTTTGCCTCTCTGATTAGCAGTTCCATTTGAGCTCCTTATGAATTCCCATAATTTCCCTTATGAATTTCTCCAGACTGTTTGAAGATGCTCCAGGTATAATTCTGGTGACGTTTTGCTCTTTGCTTAATCAATTTCTTTTAACATCTCCTCCTTAGGTAGGTCTATCCTTGATTTCCACTTTTCCATATTCTTCATAAGAGATTAGTATTTCCTTTAAATTATAACCTTAATGGGACAAATTAACTTTTTAATTTTGGTTTAACTTCACATATGAATGATTCAATGCATGGGATTGTTCAGTGAAGCTAAGCCCAACATTAGGAAGGGATCAATCAGATTGTCTTTGAATAGATGTCACATTTATAGTCTGCCTTTACCATAAACTGCTAAATTAGCTGCAGACACAGGCTCAGGTTTAACTGAGCTTCACTCTTGATTCATGGTCAGAGCATTCCATGTTGCAACTGAGCTGCTGTGCCAGTAGAGACAATGTCACTGGATGTTTGTGGCAAAGCTGGGCACTGGTTTTACAGCATTAGTTTCAGATGGTGGAAGTGCATTAATTGCAGCCTCCTCTGTGATTTCTAGTTCTTGTCACAAGGTAGTTGCAGAGGTGGGGAAATGCATAAATTATTTTGCAGGGATGCTGAAGACTCCCATCAAAGCTTTAACAAGAGCAGTGGGACAGGTGATGGGAGCAGTGCACAAAGGGGAAGCATCTGACGCTGTCTCGTACAGCTTTTGTTTTTAAAGCTCTGCAGATAAATGGTGACAAAGATAGCAGATAAAAATGGTTGTGATTGACTGGCCCCTTTGTGTTAAGTTTGGGGCCAATGATTTAATGGAGAAGGAGGAGGAAAAAACCCCAAGTAACTAATAGGCATCCAGGATTTTTAAATTTTTTTTAATAGCTTCTAAAATTTCATTAGAATCCAGTGGATGATTATCCTGTGTTATTAATGAGCTTCACTAGATGTCATGTGGAGTTTGGGAACATTAAAAAGCCACTGTAGTAATATAGGGCTGGGAAAAAGCATATCAGAAGTAGCCTTTTCTCTCCTCTGGAGTCCAGTTTTATTAAACGAGCTTGGAGGGTAATTTTTCTACTTTGTAAGGGAGGAGGCAGGGCTTTGTGAAGAAGGCTTTTGGAAACTTCTGAGTTTTTACATTTTTAGCACTTTATTGAACTCCTCTCATTCTTTTCATGTTCTTCTGAACACCAGGAGTAGATATATAGATAGATACCACCAAATTCAGTGTAATCTCAAAATGTAAGATTGGGTGGGACCTTAGCTGGTCATCTTATCCATTGTTAAACTACAAACCAAAGCACACCACCATATCTCAGTCATTTGTGAAAAGTATTTGTCCAATCTCTTCCTAAAAGTCAGAAATCATGTTGAGTGAATAATGCTTTAGACCATTTACCTCTATTTCATTGCAATTTTCCTCCATGTCTGTTTGGAACCCATTTCTTCTCACATTTGTCCCTCCATTCACTTTTGTTTGATCATCCCCTTTTTATTACTGCAGCTAGAATTCATGTCATGACCATAATCCATGAAAAATTTTCATCGGAGTCATCCTTTTTGGGTTAATGGTTGACATTTTAGCTGTGGTAGATGATGTTTTTTGTAGTAGTGAGTTATTCTCCTGGCTTTCTACCTCCTGCCCTGTGCATCACTTCAGGCTTCCCTGGTAGAAGCAATCTGTCAGTGGCCAAAGAACTAAACCAAATTTCCCTCAAATTTTTGTTAATATAGTCTAGAATTCAGTTTTATATTATTTACCCAGGATCAGCATTAGCTTGGTTAGTTTGTAATTCTCTAGTTCATCCCTTCTATACTTTTGAGTATTCAAATGATGCTGATAATCCTGCAGTCATTTGAAATTTTGTTTCTCAAGTTTTGTTGAAATTAACTTTCTCAGGAGTTCCTCATCCCTTAAAGGCTCTTGGTGCAAGATATGTGTCTGTTGTTTTTAAAAAAATGTTTAATTTTAGCAAATGCTACCTCATATCCCCTTTCCATCACAGATGGCAACCTTTCTGTTCCGCCCTCAGTATAAAATTCCTGCTCAGTTTGATATACAGACAAAAATATCTATCCTCTGAAAAATTTTACTTTTTTCTACTTTCCTAAGAACAGTTTTTCTGTGTACCTGTAGCAATAGCTCATGTTGAAAAAAATTGCTGTAATTATTTCTGTCTGTATTGGTCATTTAATTGTTCCCTTCATTTCCTTATTATCAGTCATATGTTTTGTAAATTATAATTATAATTTCCTTTCCATTTTCTTCCTGACTCTATGAATATATAAAAATGAATGCCTTATTGCTATTTCCATATCCCCTTTCAATATTTAAGAAGATGAATTTTTTTTTCTCTGTAGAGCACTGACATGACTGGGGATTTCTGGCTTTTGGAGTCTCCACTAGGAAGTTTGAGAACAGTTCCCACTACAGTCTTCTTTTAGGATTTCATCCTTTAAATTTCAGTTTCTGTCAGTGATGCTGATAATCTCACTAGTTTGTCCAAAATCAGCCCTTTCAAAAATTCTTATACTGCTGGTCACTGGTGTTTTCTGTTTGCACACAATAAATGTAAACAGATTGTCACCATAATATTCAGTACCTAAGCAACCACTCATTTTTAGGTCATAACTGATTTTTCTTTGTCCATGAAAATGAGGTCTAGTATTAAGTTACACTATGCTGGGTGGAAAATTTGCTCTTCCAAGAAATTACCTGTTATTTTTAGAATGTTTGGGAAAGTTTAATTGTTGCTTGCACTTGTTCAAAAAAGGGATCTCGAGTGAGGTCACCTATAATGAATATGAAGCCCACAGATCAGGTTTCTTAATTCTCCAGGGAGATAGAGAAACTGAAAACAGGTAGTATCCAGTTCTCCTGCATCAGTGAAATTATGATCCAAAGTGTTTTGCTTGTTTTCCTCAGGAAGTCGATGGCATATTTAGGAGAGTTTACTCCTACCCTGTTAACTGTGCTCCACCTGGGAAATATCAGAGCACTGAAGTGAGGGGCTGTGGCTACTTCTGGATTCAGTGGATTCAGACTTCAGCCATGCCCCCAGGTGAGGCTCAGCAGGCTAAAAGACTTTACCCCAGGTTCCAAAAGATTTGAGATGCCTATTTCTCATGGCAGCACATGGCTCTTTATCGCTTTTCAATGCCTGGGAAATCCTGAGAAGATGAAGCCCGTGAACTTTTAATCTGAAAGTCTTTTTCAGCCTCCTGAACATCAAATACCTCTTTCAGGTATCCCAGCAGCATTGTAGTGGTTCTTGTTTTCTTTGCTGGGTGTTCCTTCAGCAGGAAATTGGAGTTACTGCAGGCACTGGAGGGCCTGCTGAGCTACTTCACTCTTGGTAGCCCGTGTGACTTTTCACATTTGGTGTAATTTCTCACATGTTAGGTGAATATTCATTCATTTGAGGATGACATGCTTCATTGTGAGGCAGCAGCACCACGAGCTTTTGGGACCTGAAGTCCAAAGATAAAAGCTGGCACATGACATATGATTAAACTTCAGACCTGTTTTCTGAAGCATCTTGAGACTTCAACAGGAGAGATGGAGCTCCAGTCTTGGTTTCTTGTTGGCAGCTGCAGGGGGTGCTGGGCTGGGTGATGCTGTTGAAGCATCAGCTCTGCTGACAGCCCAGGCACCCCAGCTGCTCTGCTCTGCAACCCCTCTGTGTTTGGGGCTGTGGCTTAGGGAGTTGCCTGATGAATCCCAACCTGCAGGTCAGGAGACATGTCCAGGGTCACACAGAAATTTACCCCAGGGCTTGCAGTCACACCCAGGTCTCTTCTTCCACATTGGCACAGTTTGACCCTGGAGTCTCTGCTCTTGTACAGCACTTGCTTTGCCCTGTCTGTGGTACACAGCTCACACAACTGTATTTGTGTGTGTATTTGTTCATGGCACTCTGTCTTATCCTTGGCACACCAGGGGTGGAAAAGCAATTCTGCTCCTGAAACTCCGAATGAATGTTAAAGCACACATATTTATTTGTAGATGCTAATGAATATTATGGAAATGGGATTCTAGGGGATTTGGGGAGAGAAATAATTTCAAATAAGCAAATTATTTAATTCAAAATTACATTTACTATACATAATAATGGACAGCTTTCTTGTGGTGCTTTGCAACTTCAAAGTACTTTGCAACTATTATTTAATTAACATGTGCTCTTTTGGAGGTAGGAAACTAATTATTAACAGCCCAGTCTTTCACACAGGGAACTAAATGACAAACATTCGTGTTATTTAAACAATTTAGCCATTGTATTGCATGCTCAATTTGTCTCTGCAAGTACCACTTCTCCATACATAATATGGATTAATGCATATGCAAATGAATAACTTAAACAACTGCATTCATACAGCATATGATGATCATCATGAATAATGCCCAGTGATTTGCCCAGTGTTTTATATCTTAGGACTCCCTTAAAATGACAATTAGTCATCCTTGTTTGTGTTCCCTGAAGGTCATTTGAGATTGATATTTGTCCCTAAATGGGAGCTGGAAGATGATGTGGGCCAGGAGTTGTCTGGGAAGCTGGTCCCTGATGTAGAAGGTTCTGGAGCAAATCCTATAACATGGTGGGAAAAACCCCCGTAGACTGAAGCTGGGTTTGCACATAGCTACGCACACTCTTGTGCCCAAAAGTCCCCAACTCAGTCCCAGTTAAGACAAAGGAGGAAAGATGAGTGGAAAATCCAGGCTCATTTTGCTGGTGGCAGAGCAGAGGTGCAGTGGCTCAGTCAGTGTGCTGTATTCAAGCTCTCATTGCCTGCACTTTGTGATGCTGTTCCTGTAGGCAGCCTAAGCCAACCCTCATTGTAGCCTGTGCACAAATCCTGGCAACCCTATGGCAGAGAAATCTCTGAGCAATTTAGGGAGCCTTTGTCTCTGCCAAAAAGCGGTCAAGGGACGATGCTGTAAAGATGGATGGGGCAGATGGAACAGGATGCTGGAACAGGAGCTGAGCACCAGGCTTGTGCTTCAGCCAGGAAACTCTGCTCCTGTGGCTCATTTTTGGAGGGTGAACTTACATTTCATCCTCCAGGAGCGCCAGGTGATCACCCAGCAGTTTGTGCAACGTGTGGACAGGCAGCAAATCCAGATTGAGGTTGCTGCTGCAGGGCAGCACTGGCAAAGCTGAAGAAACAAAGTGACCTCTTCAGGCCCAGCACTTACACACTTCAACAAGTTATTCAAGGCAGGTTGATAATTTTTCTTGCCCAATGTCCATTGGGGGTTTGAGATGCTGGTGATGAGAGGCGATTTTCATCGAGGCACGAGCAGACACACAGCTTATCCTGCAGTTCTGCCAGGAGCAGAAGGCAACATGGAACTTGTGATGAGCTTCCCACCTCTCCCTGATGAGGAAAGAAGCTGTGCCAGGGAGATTTAAGACTCCCTGAAGAAAACAGAAAGGACATAAGGAAAGCTGAGGAAAGCACCCTTGGGAAGGCACAAAAGGAATGTGACAGCTGAGGGAGGAGAAGCAACTGCTAAGTAAGTGAAGTGTTACCAGGCTCAGACACTTAGAGAGCTCAAAAAAGGCAACAGGAATGAAGCACCTGGGAGTGTGTGAGAGCCTGGGGGATCTGAACAGAAGTGAATCTGTGCAGATCCTCCTCAGGCTCCCAGGACACCCAGTCTGTGGGCTGGTGAGAAATTTCCAACGTGGTCTTCTGATCTCTGCGTGGCTGTGTATGTTCCACAAAGCTTTCTTTGCTGGAACATGGACTGTCCTTATCTCAGCTCCTGACTGTTCCACTAACAGTTTGCTTCAATTTTCCTATTTGCCAGTAATCTTATTTCCTTTTTCCTAGTCTTTTCTAACTCACCATTTCCTCTCTGTCATTGGGCCTCTCCTTTGCCTTCCCAGTACCTTCCACACCCTCTGTTTAACCCATCCCATTTAGAAACCCAGACACACACAATTCATGACCCTTGGATGACACTTGCATCTCTCCTTGCAGCTCTCCTCCTACCTGCTGTTCCTTCCTCATATTTTTATGCCTTTTCTGATATTCTCAGCTTTTTCTGGTGTAAACTGTCCTCTTTAGACAGCTCCTGGCATACTTATTTCTGTTCCTGCCTCATGTCACTAGGCATTGCCTTCATGCTATTAACAATAATGACCATGTGGCTTTTTAATTTCTTGATGCATTTTTGAGAAAACCTATGTTTAGCTCTCAATCCTGGCGTAGACAGCGTGTTCTTATAGATAATTGGCCTATTAGGTTATGGGTACAGCTGAGTAAATTTCATGCTTATAAAACTGCTTGAGCAGGCAATGCATTTAGCTGACTGCAGACTGGTATTTACCTACTTTCAGAGGGTAAATAAAGCCTACTGGGTGGCCATCATCATAGCACTATTTTACCTCCCTCCTTCCTTCTCTCTCCGTTTCATGCAAAAGCCCAATCTCATGCACAGTCTCATTCTTCCAAGAGGGTGTTGAATTTCTTCAGCTGCTACCAAAATGAATGGCACTGGGAATGTTCTCTGCCCTCCAGGACCAGGCTCCAGTTCCCAAAGTGGAAGCAGTTATGAGATTATTGCTAATGTCCATGCCCACCACAACTGATGATGTTCAGTGCAGGACTGGTAATACCTTTGCCTGTCGAGCTCCTGTTGTGGGTTGCACTGATCCCACTCAGCCTCATGTAAGGGGAGAGTTTTGGAATGCTGGGCAAAGTTGAGATTCCACTTTTTTTTTCTTCTATTATTTATGGTTGGAATAACTTTTCTGCTTCTACTTTTCTTATCTTGTAAGTCATTTGCAAAACAACCTTCTACAGGAAATGTTTATTTTGAATTCATTAAAAAGAAGGCTACAGCCCCCTGTATCCCCCAGAAGTCTATGTGCTTGTTGCTATTAGTGTCTGAATGCCAGCTCTGTAAAACATTCAACGTGTGCATTGCCTTCTTTCAGTTTTAAGAGTTTGGGAGCATCAAATCACAGAATCACAGAATGGTTTAGGCTGGAAAGGACCTTAAAAATCACCTGGTTCCATCCTCTTTGCCATGGGCAGGGACACTTCCACTAGAGCAGGTTGTTCCAAGCCCTACCCAACTTTGTACACTTCCAGGGATGGGACAGCCATGGCTGCTCTGGGAAACCTGTGCCTCACCACTCTCACAGTAAAGAATTCCTTCCTAATATCTGTAATATAAATGTACTTTCTTTCAGTTTGAGGCCATTCCCCCTTGTCCTACCACTGTCTGCCCTTTTAAGCAGTTTCTCTCCTCTCCACATAATGTTGCTTTCCAGAGGATTTCTCTCAAGATGCATGAGCAGACCTCTTCAAACTTATATGTAGGCTTAAAATTAAGCACAACATTGTAATCGATGTGTTCTAGGTCTGGGTCCCCAAAATGTTGTCCTAAGCAAAAAGTGATCAAGAGGTGGTTCCCAAAATAATGAAATCTATCTGTTTAATAGAAACCCACCATTTTTTTTTTTTTTTGGACTTACCTGTCTTGGTACTTAAGCTGATATAGGCAGAAATGAAAGCACATAAATGTACTAAAATTAATTAAAAACTGATTAGTAATGGCAGTCAACAGCTTAATTATAAGAGACTGACACAAAGATGTGGAGAGTTTCTGAAGGTAATGAGACCCTGGCAGCTGCTGGCACTTTGGAACAAGCCTTTATATATTCCCAATGGACACCAATAACTTACTAGCTGATACCAAAACAATTGCCCAGTTTAGAGCTGTCAAGTACCAAACTGCAGACATACCATTTGCTTGGACAAATAAACTGAAATTAGGTTGTTGTGTCACGTAAGATGCTTGTAAAAGAATGTGTGGAGCCTGAGGAAAAATGAGAATCAATCAGTCCCTCTGGAAAGAGAAGCACAGCTGGAAGCAGAGTGAGCCTACAGAAATAGCCAAGAAACCAGATAAATACATGACAGCATGAACAGCATCTTAGCTGTAGATTACAGACACTTGATTTTATGGCCTCAGTATTTCCCAGCCCAGCACATCCTTTTATGAGGATTTCCTCTGTCTTTTACCATGTTGCACTAAAAGTGGAGGTTTTTTGCTTTTTCACTGCAAATATCTCTTTCACTTAAGCAAAAGTAACTGACTGGATTGCAGAAAATTTGTGTGTGAATTTCTGTGTTACACCACAAAATCAGGGCAGACAATCCTAATAGTCCCCCCAGATTTGCTTGCAGTCCCCCCATTATGATCAATCATCTTGGCCTCTCATGTCACGTGGATTGGGGATTTCACTGTGGAGATTTTCCAGCACCAACCCTGTCCCTTCTGATCTCCAAATGGATGCTTCTCACTCTCCCAGGCTGACACATGGAGACAGTTGGTGCTTGGAACAGAGTAATCCAGATCTCCTCACTCCCACACCCCTGCTGTGGTGCCGTCCCTCAGACAGAGCAGAGCCGCAGGCAGCAGAGCAAACACACGGATCGGCTCTTCTGGCTCCAGAGAGCTGGTGGTTCCTCTTGGCTGCACAGGCTTAGAAAAGACAGGGAGAATTTTTCACAATGAATTATTTAAAATGAGCCTTTTTGACCTCATTTTCTATATGCATCTCCTAGCAGAAAGTTGAAGCTAAAGTCATTTGTCACGGCTGAGTGTAAATCCAAGGGGAGCAGATGGGGGTTTCCCTGCCACGTAGCCATGCAGGCAATGTGTGCATGAAAATGGACTGCCTGGGATGAGACAGGCAAAACCTCCAAAAAACAAAATGGAGCTGCAGCTAAATGTTTCAAAATCAAACCCCTAAGTTTACTGGTGGGGCTTTGTTCTCCTGTGAACCTCGTCCAGGTTTTGGTCAGTCTGGAGGCAATGTCTTCATCCATTAATTCAACATCTTCACTGATTTTTTTCACTTTGAAAAAAACTGTTGTCCAGTAAACTGTTTTTCTTTCTGGGATGTGCTGGTAATGTCTTTGTAGCATGCTGTGGAATGGGCTGAGGAATTTTCTGGGGCTCAGTAAGAGTGTGGAAGATTCTATGTCATTTGAAATCTTTACACGCGACTCAGTGCCGCCTTGTATTGTCATGCATTTACAGACTTGGTGAAGAAATTACTATCATATAATCAGTGGGTTCCTAATGGTGATAGAATAGCTTTCTCTCTTCCAGGGAAGCCCCTTCTAGCTTTCATTACTGTGCATAACTGCAGAGCCTGCCAAAGAGCAGTATCGATTCCTGCGCTTTGAGCAGATCTGGGCTGGGTTTGTTGTGCAAATATCAGCCCAGCAGCAGCACTGCAGACACCAGGAGCAGAATGAGACAACGGTCTGTGTCAGGCATTTGGATTTATTCATTCTGCCTGGTGTTTGCAGTGCAGCATGGTGAGCTGCCTTAGTCTGCACACACGTTTTCCATACGAGCTTGATGCACTGTGGGGACTTGTGGCTGTCAGCTCTCAATGGAGCATGCCCTTGGAAATGCTGGCACGAGCTCTTAAAGATGAATTATTTAGACAGCTTCACAAACATCTTGGAGCCAAAGCTAAAGATACATCTGCTTGTCATGGGCAGTCATGAACCTGTGATGAGAGCAGAGGGGTTTCCCTGTGACACAGCCCAGCCTGTTGCTCACTGCAGCAATGCTGCACGGCAGGAGGAGCAGGAGCAGTAGGAAAGGGAATGCTCTCCCCATAGCAGGGGTTTGCTTTTCCTGTAGGCTGTATCCCAACAGGAGCATCAGCTCAATCAAAATGTCACACACTCAGACCTGGGTTTTGCTGAGTTTCTGGCTGGTCAAGTGCAGGACTGGTCTGGTGTGGTTGGTACTGGGAGCTGTCGCCTGTGCCACCCCTAAGGCAGTTTGCACGTACAGATGATGTCTTTTAATCTGAAAATAGACTCTGGTGGGGTTTGCAGCAGTTTAAGCCTTGCCTCGAGCCAATGCAGATGACTGCATTAAAGATTTTTCACTGATGTGGTCACGTTGTAGGGAGTTTCCTCAATGCAAACACAGCCCTAATGCCTTAGGCAAATAATTAAGCATCCTGTTCTCCTTTAGCTGTCAGAATGACAAGGTGCTGCCTGTCTGCCTTGGGTGATGAACAATAGCTTATCATTTTAGCTTTAGCTTCCAAATAACGTGAGGTTAGAACAAGAATTTCCTTTAGGTTGAATTCCTCTGCTCTGGGTAGCTGTGAGATTTCTGATACCTTTCTCTGAACTCTCCTGTGAGGGATGAGATGCTGTAACTCAGGAGACCTAAGGCTGAGCTGAACTGGCAGTTCCTCCCCTCCTGCTGGTCTGGGAATTAATTAATATTTTTATGCTATGTGCAATCATGCAGTGGAAAAGCAAAAGGTGGCGATTAAGTGATTCATCACTAAGCTTGTTTTAAAGATATTTCTTGGTGCAAAACCTCTTTTTGACTGCTCAGTGCTGTATTTTGCACTGCTATGAAGCCTGTCTGGAGGAATTGTAGTAGTACTAGTAATAATAATGATAATAATAATAATTTCTAGCTTTTGTATAACCCTCCTTTGCAAGATTTCTGGAAGTACCTTTACAAGGAGAATAATGTGTTAACAGAAAGAGAAAATTATTTTCTTTGGATCCTTTGAAGCTCATGTGATGCAGGTAGGAGTGGAAGTGGATTTTTTAGGCTTTGTATCCTGGCAGGCACCAGCTCTGGGGACAGCAGCTGTTGTAGGTTACTCCTAGAAATTGAAATGAGGAGTTTGAATTGCTGGTACAGTGGGTTTGGGCTGTTTGTGCAGGCTGCAGTTGGAAACTGGGGAAAAGAATTATAGATGCCTCACCTGCAGGTTTTGGGAAAAGAACAACAGCCTCTGCACATCTCAGTCTCTCTGCCCCAGTTTTCTTCTCCTTTGCCTGGGTTCTTCCATAGCTTGAGTAATTAACATCCTGGGTGGGAGGCATTAAGTAGAGCAATGATGACTCTGATGCCTGACTCAGTTTGACATTGAGTGTCAGGAAATGGTGTATTTTCATTGGGAAACAATGAAATCTAAGTCAAAGTTAGTCTTAGGTAGGAAACTTTAGGGCCACGTCTCCACCAGTGCAGGGACTCGGTTTAGCCCTGCCAGTTCTCCTGGACTGAAAAGGGCAGTAGATTTGAGGAACTTTTGCAGACTAGCAAAATATCAGAGGAAGAATCAGGCCTACTCCTCATTCCAGGGATAAAAGCTTTATCCCATAGACAGGTACCTTCAAAGCAGAGATCCTGAGTGAAAATAGCTTGAGGCTGAAAAAGGGGTGTGAGGCAAGGGGAAAGGGGGCACATATGGACAACACAGGAGGGGTGCTTGGACCCACATTGTTCCCACACCTCACTGGGACTCTTAAAATGGCTCAGTGTCTGTCCCAGAGAGGGTTACCTGAGCTCATGATTCCCTGAAGGAGAATCAGGACCTTCTGGACATGAATCAAAGTTAATTCAGCGGGTAATCTCCTGGAGAAATGTAATGCTGAAAAGAAAGAAGATTGAATTCCCATGCTGGGACTAAGATACAGAAATTCTTCTAGGGGATATTATTCTGCATACAATTTGAGAAGAACCTCTGAATTCAACTTTCAGTCAAATTTTCAGTATTTCAGTTTTATTCAGTGCTCACTTTGGTACCTTGAATGTTGTGTATTAAATGCTATGTACAGGCTCCAATGCACCATGAGTCAGCATTACCAACAGGTGTGCTGCAGAGTTCATGTGGTGTTCTCATGGCTTTTTAAGAGCTGTTGCTTCTTACAGGAACAGCACATTCTGGTGAGATACATTTCCTGCCTGTTCACAGAGAAAAATAGAGTAGATCTGAGGATTCTAATTTATTGGAAAGATAAACAGTTTATGGCTACTATCTTAGAGCTTCTTTCCTATTCAATCACAAAATACATATGCTTCTTTTGCTGTTGAGAACAAAAGATGAAATAGTTGCTGGGAAGATTGAATATATTACTTTCAAAACCATTTTGTTTTGATGTTTTGAGTAACAGGGACTGTATGTTTGAGAATGGTTTAATTTTTTTAGAGAATACTTTTGTTTGTTTGATCTTGCTTTTTTAAAATTAGGTTATTACTAATCTTTTGTTATGCATTATTAAAACAGATAAGAAGATACAATTCTTGCTTCAGGGTATTTTCTGTCTTCACAACTAAAGGCTTTACAGCCAAAGAACCTACAATTAAGAGGGCAGACAAATGGGGGAAGGAAAACATTATTGTCTCCAGTCCTGAGGTGGGTAACAAATTGCAAGGAGATTAAAGATTTAGGTTAGCAAAACTCTTAAATGCATATACCATGCCTAGACCCAGTCCATAAAGGAAATGAGGGTGTCTTTAAGTCTTGTGATCTTGGGTGGCTCCTTAAAAGAGCCATGGAATCCAAATAGCACAAACAATTTAATTTGTTAGTTAAAGATATGTTTTTGGACATTTGAACTTTATTATGCAGCCTGGGATTAAACACATACTTCAGATGGGACTGGATTGGATTAGACCTTTGGGCAGGGATTAGATGGGATTAGATCTTCCTGGAAGATTTCAGGTTCTGATGCTATTTTTGATGGTGACAGTGTGAGTGCTTCTTCTAGGACCTCCTATTTTCTCATCTCATCTGCCAATATGGACCTTTTTCCATCTCAGTAATGTTTTTATCCTGATCTAACACTTCCTGTTACTCCTTTGTCCACAGAAGATGCAGTTTCATGCTTTTGAGATTTGCTTCAATGTGACTTCAAAATCACTATTGATACAGATAATTCCCTTTTCAGAATAAAATAATCACTTGTAGTCTCTTGTCCAAGCAGCTGAAGTGTAGGTCAGGCTTACTGATTTTTTCAGTTGGTCAATCCTAGATATGTGTTCTATCTACTCTCTTCTTTCAAATCCTTTAAATCTCTCTGGACATGGTTTAAAAAAGGCTATATTACTATTTTTTTGCATCCATCAAAAGACAAAGTTTCCCTGGATGCTTTCTGCTCTTGCAGTCAGAGTCTGCATTGAATTCTGCCTTTGTTGTTAGGTCTGTAGACTTATTTTCTAAGCTTTTATCTCCTATGCAAAGGATATATCAGCTGCACAGTCTCTGCTGTGGCACTGGCTGAGTCATTCCTGCATTCACAGATAGCCTCTGTCCTGCTGTGCATTGATAATATCAGTGCTCATTGATGACCATTGCTGGGGCCCCTGGATCTCTGTCCCATTGGTGTTGTCCCACTTCCCTTTCAGGCCCTGCAATTAACTCTGAATTTTCCTCTCCTCTGTGCACTTTGGGGGTCTGACCTCTGATGAATTTTCTTCATCAGGGAATGGTCCTGCAGTGTGCCTGGGTGAGACCCATATCCAGAGAGATGATGGGGGGAGGTGCTGACAGCACTCAGATGTCACTGGGTGGTGTTGCTGAAGTGGGGGAAGTGGTGCACCTTGGAGGCACCTCCCGGACCTTCTGCCATGTGCCATGCTTCTCTCCTGCCTCCAGCACATTTCTCTTGAGGGCCTTTCCCTTGTGTGCTGGGGACAGCTGGCAGATTGGCAAAGCATTTCTCCTTGTTCTGTGGTGTCTGGGGACAGAAGAGAGGTCACACCGTGCACTGCAAGGGTGTGAGGTGCAGGCATTGTTTGGAGACAGCAGTTGTGTGAGCCCTGTGCTCTGTGTTTGACCCGTGAAGGTCTGGGGGTGCTGTGGGACAGAAAGGTTTCATTTTCTGCTTGACCCCCTCAGACCTGAGGCACAAAGGAGGTCTGTCCCAGCATGGCAATGCCCTGCTGGTGCACATGCCCTCACAGTCCCTTCTGGGCTCAGTTTGAGTGATGCAGCTCTTGCTTGAGTTCCACACTTGTGCACCCCTTGCTGTTGCTGCCTCTGCTACTCTCAGTTAAGCTTCTGTTGTCAGTGACAGTTCCCAGATTGCCTTTTTAGCCCAGAGAAATATGCTCCTGAGCATATCCCCTGCAATATTGCCTCAGGAGACAGAGCTCAGCAATCTTCCTAGCTTTGCCTTTTGAATACCTTGATTTTTTACCCTTTCATAGTACTCTAATCATAGCATGTGGCTTGGGCTTGTGGCCACTCTTTTAAGATCATCTATAAGTTTTCACAGCTTATATCTCCTTTCCAGAGCTATAATCAATTCCTGAAGATGGAGTAAGTAAGTGAAGAAAGTTAATTTCAATGTGTCCTTCCCAATAACCTCATTTGCACGAAAATAGCTCAGATATTGTCATTAATCATTCTTTTATGCAATCACTTAGACAGCTGACTTTCTTCTGTTTCCCTGGTCAACAATTTTATAACAGACTGCTCAGCTGAGCAAGTGGCTGTTTTACTGCAGGCTGCAGCCTGGGGCAGGATGGGGAGGGGAGAAGTGGGAAGGGGGGGTTACCTTGTTGCTAAATCCCAGCTAATTCGTCCTGCTGTATGAAGGGCAGGATGGTGAAGGGGTTGGTTAAAACTTCTCCATCTTATAGTGCTCCAGTGAATGCTCTTTGCTTGATAATGAGCATTTCCTGCCTGCAGATCAGACACCTGAGCAAATATTTTAACAGCCCTGGAGGGTTTAATAGAATCACAGAACAGTTTGTGTTGGAGGTGACCTCAAAGATCACCTGGTTCCAGCCCTCCTGCCATAGACAGGGACACCTTCCACTGTGGAATACTGTGGGTGGGAAGAGGCTCAGAAAGGTCATCAAAACCAGCTCCTGACTCCACACAGTTAAACCAAGTATCCAAGGGTGTTGTCTAAATGCTTTTTGACCACTGGCAGGCTTGGGGCTCTGACCACTTGCAAAGGGACCTTGTCCAGTGCTCATCCATCTTTTCAGTGCAGCTCGTCCTTAAGAAGAGCTGTGTGAGAATCTAAGCAGAGGTTTTGAATTGTGTGTTGCTAGCTACAGTGGTAAAAAGATATTGTGGTTCTGATTTGGGAGAAAACACACAGAGAAGCATGCAAGCAGGGTTGCTTCATTTTTTCATGAGCTTTAAATGCCATGAAAGTGATAATTAAAATTACTAGATGCTGTCTCCTTTTTCCATAGTGAAGCTTTTTGGTAATAGGATCTTTCTTCCAAAATAAAGACCTTTGGTTTGTTAAAGTATCCTTGTTTAGGTACAGTTGCTAATGTCACCCACAATGAAATTGTATTTACAACAGAGCATCTTACAGTTACTCTACAAAGGACAAGATTCTCTATCCAAATTTGTCCTATTCCTTGTCCTACACCAGGATTTCACTCCTGTTGAGGCTGTTTGAGGTGCCTTTACCTGCTTGGCCACTTCCTTCCCTACCCAAATTCAGACCAGGTCGCTCAGCACCCTGTTCATCCTGGCCTTGAGCACTTCCAGGGCTGGGATTTGCCCTTCCAGTTGCAGGGACACCATCACAATTAGGGATATTAAGCTTGGGTAAAGTGGGTGCAAAGTGTGAAGAGAGCTGTGCCAGCAGTGGTCCTTGCACAGAGCATCTGAGGCCAGGAGAGTTGGCTGCAAATAGGCAGATTTTTGTTTTTCTTCCCCAAGTGCAAGCACAGAGGTTTGTTTTCTATCATTTATTTGCATAATTCCAGCACATATTTTGACAAATATCTTTCCCTCTTCTCATTTTAATTAGATTATTTGTGGGAAATGCACAAGATTTCCCAGGCTGTTGCCATATGACGTATGAACGGGATAACCTCTGTAGCTCAGTTCTCCTGTTGGCATTTGAAGCTCCTTCCTGGTTTCCATTCAGCAACAGACACAATTAATTTTTAGCATCTGGCTGTAAACAGCATTTTGTCTGGCTGTGACAGGGAGGCAGGGAGCCCAATTAACACTGCCTTGAATATCTGTTGGTTTACTTTCCAGACCCATTTCTATTTTATGTTAGAAGGCTTAAAGCTTAGAGCAAAAGGAGAATAATAAATTCTAGATGCAGTACTGTCTTATTTAATACTAATTTGTGAATATAATATGATAAATACTGTTGAATTCATTAAAAAACTTTTTCCCTCCCAGTCATACAATAGTGGTAATTACATGTGCAGAATGCAGTGAAATACTTCCTCCAGTGAATTGCTTTCAGAGTCATTTGGTGGGAATTCTTAGCCAATCAATAGATAACAGGGAGAATAGGATCCTGACTGTAGGAGTAGGAGAATACTCAGGAGGTAGCTTAATTTGGTGGACACTGTAATGTATCCAACTTTAAAAGAGCTTGTTGAAAAAATAGGAAAGGTTTTGGTAAAGTATTACAAGACACATTTGAGGTTTTCAGAATGTCTTTTTGAGATACACACCTCAGAAGATAGAAATATTTAATTTATCCAGGGAAGGTTTTTTGTTAAGCTCCTTAATTTATTTAAGAGTAGTTTGTGGAAAACTGCATGGGGAAGACATTGCTGGGAGTTGATTTCTGTGGCAGAAAAAACGAAAGTGAGACAGTGGTTAGAAACTGAGGCAACTGCTATGAAAAAACGACACAGAAACGATATCTTGTACTGAAAAAAACTTAGTGGATGTGATACTGGTAGATTGTCCACCAGTTCTAAAGTTGCTTTGAAATATGTTTCTTCCACAATAACAGGCACAATGTCAGATAGAAGGTGATGTTTTAAGCAAGGTCTGTGGGGAGGAACCTGCACAACCTTGAAGTTACCTCAAGGCTTAAAAACTCCATGTGTCTAAAATAAAATATTGTTTCTCCCAGAATGGTTTAAACAGACCAATACAGCATTTTTGGTTGTGGTGCCCTCAAGAGAATATCTGTGGAAACAGAAACTTCCCTTTTCCTACTTTGTATGTTTTTCTGAATGAATCACATGAGTTTTGTACTGTAGTGTGTCCCCTTCAACCACTTAAAGCTGTGGGTAGTCATCAGAAAGCCTGGAGTTGAAAAGGGCATTTCAATACTCTGACTTTTCTTCTCCAGCTCCGAAATTTTTCAGGGTCCATGACAGGAGAACAAAGGTTGTCTACTCTTCTGTCTTTCTCAAATATTGTGCAAATATTCAAATAGATTCAATTATCATAAAGAAGATTGTTATTTCAGTAGGCCTCCTGATTCTCCTGAGGATGCTTTCCAGACCCTGGATCCAAAGAGCTCCAAGAAAATTCCTGCCACATGAAATGGGATCCCAGCACAGTAAATTGTGTCAGGACCATCATAAGGGCTCAAAAGGAACCTCTGAGGCTTTGAGGAGTCATGTTCCAAGTGGAAAAACATCCCAAGACTTGCAAAAGTCAGGAGATAACAAAATGCGTGGCAGTTCTTCACCAGTGTTTGAGCCATCAGGCTGCTCTGGCTTTTCAAGAAGCTGTGACAAAAGCAGCACAGTGAAGATTAATCTCAGAGCAAGGTTCATCCCCTTATGTTTTCATTGCCATCAGAAATTATAAAATGCAATGGAAGGTGCTAAAGTCATCTCTTTGGGTAAGAAAGTGCCTGTGCTGCAGGATCAGACTCTTTAATTGCAATTTCAAGTCACAGAGACATTTTTCCATTTTGAACATATATTTGGACACTTATAGCATGACCCTGAATATCTCTGTTGAATTTTGTAAAACTGATAGACCTAGTGGAGACATTTCTGAAATGAGCAATTTTTATGCAGCAGAAGGAACGTTTCATGGAGAATTTCATATTGAAGGTCGTTCTGGAAATAAAATCTGGTTTGAACCTTTCTCAGCTGTAGGTGAAAACAGCAGCTTTCTGCAAGTTGGTTGCAGAGAAGTGGTTTGTGCAGGAATAAAATAGACTTACTGCAACATCTGCCCCACTTCCCACTCACTGCTTGAAAGCTTCTAATCAGAGACTGGCAGCTGAGTCTTTTCTAGGTGACGCTTGTTGGGAGAGGGGGCAAATGCATCCTGAAACACAACTGAGTGTCAGCAGTACTGTTACGAGAAAAAGAAAAGAATTCAAAAATAACAAATTATATGTTCTGAAATTGTTAAATTCTCCATCACCTACTTCTCTGCCAATTGCTAGTTCTTTTTCTGGGCTCATTAGCTGTTCTTGGGCAATTAATGAAGTTAATTTTCCTGAGCTAAAACTCCTGTATTATGCTCATTTGTCTTATACCAAGTGATATCAGTAGCTGAGCTGAGACAAAAAACAACCCAAACTTGGTCACTATGACAAGTTTCAAAGTTTTTATGTATTTATCTATAATTGGAACTTAGAGTTGAAATTATATTCTTGGGGATTTTTTAGTTGTGGTTTGGGGTTTTGTTTGGTTGTGTTGTTTTAATTTTTTGAAAGTGCTGAAGAACATTTTGAATGGGAAGCATCAAAACAAGAAGTATCAAGTTCTTGGACCAAACCAAAAAATATTATTGACTCACCACTAAGCATTTCAGATGCTGATTTGCAAATGACTTTTAGCTGAAGCTGATGTTCTTGAATTTAAATTTCTTTGGAAAACTTGAGGAAGCACATTTGAAGGAAACATAAAATGCTACCATGTCAGTTTTATTTTGCTTATGTTAGTGTTCCCAAAGCAAAGGGTTGTGTCTCAAATTTCCTCTTAAGACCTTAAAAGCAGATCATGCAGAATCCCACCATTCCCCAGCTGAGATGTCCCAAAGATAACCAAGGCACAGCTGAAGAGCAGTTGCCAGCTGATACATCACCATCGTTGCTGGGCTTCAAGCTGTGGCCAGACACTCTAAAATCTGATCTTTGGCTGAAAAAAGCAATTCACAGAAAATAACTGAAACACTGGGTTTTTTTCTGGTGAGAGGGAGATGTTCCTCGTGTGAGCCTAGGAACATCTCCCTAGCATCACTGATGCTATATTAAGTCCATGTGGTTTGAGAGAACCTGGCAGAGATGTGTAGGGTGGAATGATTGCATTAATGGCTGCATTTTGCCCACATACACTGTCATATTGATTACCTGGGTCAGTCTCTAATATACAGCATCTAATATCTTCTTTTGGCATCCCCAACTTACTGCAGCTGAGAGAATTGTATTAAATACTGGTTTTTGAGAGAAGAAGGAGCCCACAGACAGGATGAGGGAGAAGCCAATCCTTAACAGCCCCTCAGAAATCAAAGTTGAGCCAAACTTAAGGGTCACATCCACGCTGATCTTCCAGGTAGTGGTCACCAGGGCATAAAGTGTGATACTAAGCTGTCTGACAATATGAATGTACTGAAAGGGACCAATTGAACAAGAACATTGAATTTTTTGTCAGTGTAAGCATTCTGTATGTCACTTGGATGAAAGCAATATCCACCCTCCCCCTCCACCCTCCACCTTCCTGCTCCATTCAGTCACGAACAGGGCATTGAGCAGATGCAAACAACTGCCCCCACACACATCCTGTTCAAGATTTACACTATAAAGCATTAACATATTTTAATAAATCAGCAGATTAGACTTTTCTTCCCACCTCTTCCCAATAACTGACTCTTAGATCTAACTGTTATCTCTGAGATGGTGGAGATGAAAACCTCAGTTTACAAAATGCAGGACTGAATCTGGGATGTTCTGCAGGCACCTTTTCCCCCTTTCTGTTTGGGTACCCTACACTCTTTACTCTCTGTGAAAATGTCCTAGTCTAAATAAAAATATAGATGGTAAGAGTAAACAGAAGGTTCTTGCTGATATCAGCTAGAGTACATTGGAGGCACATTGACATCAAATAAACTCCAACAACTCTATTTTAAACAAGTCTCCTTCCACTGCATTATTTATCCCTTAATATCTAGGGAATGTTATTTCCCTGAATATTCTCCCATCCTTTGCTAGAGCATGCCATCTGCCTCCCCATGTGAAAAATGGATGCACAAGTGGAGAGGCATTAAAACATTACATTCAGAGTTGTGGTGCAAAGGGATGCACATGAGAATGGCTTTTAAATCATGAGAGATGAAGGACATTCTTTGAAAACTGTGCACTGCACAAGTTTAGCACAGGTTCATTCTTACTAAGATATTCTGTTCAATTGAATGTTGATGTTTAAGTACTCATACAGAGTAGCCCTTAATGCAAACCCAGAGGTCCTCAGGCTCATTAACAAAAAAAGAAAAAAAAAACCACAGTAAAAATATTGCCAGCCAAGCACTGCAGCTGTACATCACAGTCCAGTGCTCTTCAGCCTGAAAGAGCAGCTTTCAGTGCTCAACTCTGCCAGTGCCCTGCCAGCTTGCCCTGAGTGTGTCTTGGCTGCCCCAGTGTTGGTGGGAGACTGAGCTTTTGTTTCATGAATGCTTCAGATGAGCTGATGGAAAGAGCTCTGTGGGAGCCTACAGAGGAACTCCTGGCCCACTGCAGGAAGGTGGGAGTTGTTTGCTCAGCCCGAGCTGGCTGTGCAGCAGCCCTTGCTCATGCTCCATCTCAGCAGCTGCTCAGCTCACGTTTGGTGCAGTGCTGCTGTTACTCAGCTCCTGTTTGCCTCAGGGGGAGCAGAACAGTGTCATACCTAGCTGGGAAAGTACTGACAAACCCACACTGCTTCGTGCCGTAGTCCTCTGGATGCTGCCTTTGCTTAGCGCGTTATGAGCATACAGCAACTTGCCAAAAACCACACACAAGTTTATCTAAACTCTTCACTGAAAAGGTGGCCAAGCATGGGAACAGGCCATCCAGGGAAGGAGTGAAATCACCATGCCTGGAAGGTTCCAAAGACATGTAGATGTGGCACTGTAAGAACATGGTTTAATGGTGGATTTGGCAGTGCTGGCTGATGGTGGGACTTGATCTTACAGGTCTTTTCCAACCCTAATGATTCCATGATTCTCAGAGCAGGTAGCTTCAATGGGTTACCTGGCTCTTCTAAACCCACAAGCAGAAAACATTTTTTCATGTATGTTACTGTTAACTCTATTGCAGTTCCCTTTTCTAATGGTTTTAAGGTGTTTGATAACCTGTCCTTCCTAATCCTACTCCCCTTTCCCTGCAAGACTTAGGAGAGACTCACCTTTGACTGAAGTGGCAGCTGGAAGTGATGCTACAGCTTTTAATTAATGACCTGAGTCCTGACTGCCTGAAGAGGAAGTCACACACTGTATTTTGGGGTGATTGCATCAGCAAGAGCAGCATCAGCCAGCAGAGCACAGGAGCCAGGCAGTGGGAACCAGGAGCCAGGAGCCGGCAGTGCGAGCACGGAGCTCACAGCCTTGGTGCAAAATCCTCCTTAAGCTTCTGGTGCCTTGAAACTTCAGATCTCAGCTGTTCTCCTGCCTCTTGGCAGGTAGTAGGAGAAACAAGAGACTCAATGAATAGAGAAATCTGTTTTTTTAAAGAAAAAACTTAAAAATTGCTGCACTTTGTATCTCTTAGTGACAGTAAGTAGGCAGATCCTTCTGCATCAGATATAGGCAGGACTGGTACTGATGTCTGTCATTAACAATAATTAGACAGGACTGGCAAAGTTTTGACCATTGTCCTCATCTGAAAATCTGATTCTAGCCTTTTGAACTTTTCAACAGAAAACAACAAGCTATTTCAGAAAATGAAATCAGGACATATTTTTTGTTCATGCTAAAAAGGGATGCTACAGTGAAACTTATCACATTTTTATGACTGTGGGTTTAGCACTGGTAAGAAGTATTGCCTTTATGTCTGGGATAATTAATTTGGTGTTCCTGTAGAAGTTTGCATATGTGAAGAAATTACGAACTTTGGAAAATTCTGGTTTATTACAAGAAACTCATTGAAATTTGGCAGCTGACTTCTTCCCAGATTCTCCCAGTTCTGATTCTGCTTAAGGTAGAGGGTCTTGGCTGGTCTTTCCTAGAGCAAATTTCTTCCCAAGGAATGTCAGGAGGCTGGAAGAGGAGAATTGCCTTACTTTCCTCCTTGATGCCCCAGGGAGGAGGAGGAGGGGTGGGTGTTTATGTGGGAGAAAATGGGACAGCACTTGTGCAAGTCAGAAGTGCTCATCACTTCTAGCTGCAGCCAAAGCCAGAGAGAGCTGTGCTGTGGACTGATAAAAACCTTGAGAATAGAAAAATGAAATATGGTGTCCTTATTCTGAGATGTCAAAAATTAAATTGTTCTTTTGATCCAGTCCTCCCTGCCTCGGTTCCTCCCTCAATAAAATAAATCCTGGATTGCTCTGATGTCACAGCAGATTTATGAAAAGGAATTTGTGTGTGTCTGTGAAGTGTGCAGGGGTTTGCCAAGTTGGGAGTGAGGAAACCAATGGTCTTATTTCCCGGCAGGATTTTGAAGTATGCAGCAAGGTTATACTCAGTGCAGATACAGGGTGCAGCTAGGAGGAGAATATTCAGAGGTTTGCCCAGCATGCCTCATTCTCTCTGTGCATTGAGTTGTGAAACCTGTAAAAATAAGAATATATGTTCACTTATAATTAAAGGCTTCACCATAATGCATCAGCACAGGGGAGGCAAATGAAGGTTTGGGCATGTGCAATTATTGAATAACTTTCTAAATTGCAGCATCTTGCTAAAGCAGCAGAGGTTCAGGCTAATTTAGGGAGTCATGGAAAAGGTCTGTAATACTGTTCTGTGCAGGAGTTACCCCCTGCAACAAGATTTTATTTTCTTTACTAAGACTCGGTGTATTTACTTCAGTTTTTATTTTCTGGATTCAGGAAAGGGAATATGAAAATATTTCTATGGGTTTTTTGCAGGGCAGAGACCACTTTCTGCTTTGTATGGCACCAGGGCAACCATTCCTGGTGACTTTTTGGTCCTGCCCTATGAAACATAAGAAGTAATATTTTGAGCTCCAGATTGCGGTGTGATTTGATGTTTAGGCATATTTCTAAGCTCATGTACTTTAAAGAATGCTGTACTTTAATTTACCGTTATGTTTTCATTTAATGTCCACAGTTAAATGGGAAAAAGAAAAATTTTAATGGAATTTTCTAGCAAACTTTTTCTCAGGATGAGTGTACAAAAGTGGATAGTGAGGCCTTTCCAGAATCTCAAAGCTGAGTTGCCTTTACCTCAAATAGGGACCATTTGGATTAAATTTCTATTTTTGTGTGAAGACATTGGAGAAAAGAAATAGGAGTGAAATCCTGACAACACATAAAATTAATTTCTCCACAACTTTCAATGAAATTGGAATTTTGCCTTAAGTATAGGGAGGAGCATTTAGCTGTAAACATGAGGCCTTTGTTTGTTGCATTTCACACTCTTGGAAAGGTGAATACAGATATTTCTTAGTCTCACCTGTGTGTATTTGTCTGTGGCTTCTGAAGTTGATGCTCTTATGCAAAAGCAGTACCTGCCTCCCATTTTTCTTGCCCAGAAACGTCTACAAGGCTGAGATATGCCTGAAAGGATAAACTAAGAAAGTGCATTTACAGTGGAAGGAGCTGCACTCTTGACTCCCTCTAACTCTTTACAATCCCCATCTGTGCAGAGCACACCATGAAATCAGTTACTGCACTCCTGGACTTGCAGTGGACATTGGAGAAGTCAGACTCTGCTTCCAACAGGAGTATGATACACTACTGTTCTTCTGCACCATTTAAGAGCCCTGGGCAAGGTTGTGGCAGCACAAAACAGTTTTGTGTTTGTCTGCACTGACCTTTCTTGAGGTCTAAGAGGAAATTGCTGTGCTAAAATCTCCATTTTAGTGCAGGTGAATTGGGTGCAAATGCTGCGACCACACAGGAACATTAATTTGCCTCTGCAGCATCTCAAGTGGCCCATCCCTGGAAGTGTTTAAAGCCAGGTTGGATGGACATTTGAGCAGCTTGGTTTAGTGGAAGGCAGGGGCTTGGAACTAGATGTCTTTAAAGTCCTTTCCAACCCAACCCATTCTGTGATTCTATGAAATCCATTGTGGGTAACTTTCCAAAAGGATTTTAATCCCTGACACACCTGTCGAGTTCCTTTCCAAATCAGCTGAGAGAGAAACCTGAGAAAACCCTTGGGGGAAAGGGTAGTCATGTGGATAAATTCTGGTGTACCACAAAGATAGCTTACCATCCCCAGTATGGGAGCAAGGCCAATATGAGGAAATATGGAAATATGGAATCAGCTTCCATCACTCCTTGTAAGGCATGTAAGATGTTTCATACAGGCAGTTTTATTGCGTTACCCTCTGTTTTTATTTTCAAATTGGAGACAGAAGGAGCAGCCTATGACAGAGAGGAAAATGACTTTAGGATGCTTGGCAATACTGCTTGGATTAATTGCAGTAGTGCCCAGTGGCCTTTCTCAAGGATAAAGACCTTATCCACTGGTCAGTGTGGAAACAGTGTAAAATATACAACAGGGTCAGTGTGAAATATACAAGACAGTCTCTGTCCCAGGGAATCTCACAAGCCACACGTGACCAATAGTCAAAGCAGGGAGGTGAAAAAAAAACAAGAATTAAAGTTAAGCAGGACTTTTCCCTGGCAGCTGTTCCAGATTACAGAGGTGAGCAGTTCCATTGAGGTGATTTTAAAAGTCTTTGTTATATTGCTGGATGCTTGGTTTTCCTTTGTTGCAGGACATGTCTAAACATCAAGAGAAGTTTGTTCCAACATATTCCTTTGCTTGGCTTAATAAACCATTAGAAAGATAAGAAATTTAATAATAACATAATTTTATTTTTTGAGTTCCAGAGGCCCAAAAATCTAATAAGAAAGGAACACTGCATTTCATGTTATTTATTTATGTTGGACCTTTGCTCCAAAGTAACTTCAACAAATAAAACCAGAACAGCATGAAAGCAGAAGAAGCATCCTGTAGAAAAATAAATTGATGATCTGGGCACAAATCATATTTATTAGAATGATTAGGGTTATGTACTTTGAGAAAACACAATATTAAAAGCAAGTTTTCAGTCTGCAGCTGTGGATGGTGGTCTTGTTAGGGAGAGCCTGACCTTAAATTGTGCAAATGGGCTTGCTACAGATAAGAGTCACTTTTTAGAAGCCAATTAAGAGTATTAGTGTTCCAACCATGGGATTATATTATAATGTCAGTTTAGACAGCAGAATCTTCAAATGCCCACACATAAGCACTGCTATGCTTATTAGGGAATCATCTGGAAGATTATTAGGACAAAAGTGATCTGGAAAAGAACTGGGAGTAAAAAACCTGGTTCTGTCATTGAGTCTTTCATTGATTTGTTTGGTATAACTTATCTTATAATTTATCTTTACCTTTTTGGGCTCCAGTCAGGATGTGGGGGCTCATGAGAGTAATTGTGGTGCAGACAAGATGACAGTGTCACCAGAATGCCCTGAGTGGCTCAGAGTCTATTGTATGGAAACAAGCCAGATAGTGACTTCTACCAAGCAAAAGAAACTTTTTTTCCCTCCAAACTTGAAAATTTTTCAGTCCCAAAGTGACAGAAATTGGGAAAAAACGGGAAGAAATGGCTTCTTGGTAAATTGAAAACCAGTTTGATATCAAAATGAAATTTTGGCAGAAAACTTCCCAGCAGCTTTGCCTCAGTCTCTTTGGAAGAAGCAGGTATAGGTGAGCAGATCATGAGCAGATGTAGGTGGCAGAAAACAGTAAGTAGGACACAATCATCTGTGGACTTCTTGTGCTGTGCTGTCTCAAGGAATTCCTGCCAACCCTGTGCTCTTCTCCTCCTGGCTAGCACAAGTATCCTGAGGCATGTACATGTACACTGAGACCAGAGACAAATATTACTTCTGAGGTAGCAGGCTCTCAGAGGTTCTGTTGAGCTTACTCCCTGTAGTTTAAAAAAAGTCTGATGAAATTAAACCATTAGTTGTATTGTGATATTCTGTGCTTTTTCATTAGTAAATTCAAGGAGTTCTTGAGTTGTATGCATGGCTGAGAATGCTTTATTGGTTGTTTGTATTTCCATGGATAAGATCCACTTTAACAGCAGCACAATATTTTATTTTCTCACAGAGGGATTAATATGGCATAATACAGTGCAGCTTTTGTTACGTTGCTATATTCATGGCCAACTATAACTTGATTTGAGATAACATATAGAAGTACATCAGGGAATATCTGATTTTATAACTTTTAAATTCAGTATAATAAAAACTCAGCTCTCTTACTGAGAATTAAAGTCATTGCAGGGCAGAGGATTTTGAACTAAGAACGAATCCATTATTCATTATGCAGAGATCCAGACACAGTGTTTTCCTTTAGATTCACTGCCTTTGTGTAATAGTGCCTTTATTTGAAAAACTTTGGGTTTTTCTCATAATATGAAAGTAACTTCACTGAGTAGTGATTTTTATCTTGCTTTTTTTTTTAGTTTGGGGATTTTTTTCCTTTTTTTTTTTTAACCAAAATTTTTCAAAGAGATTTGTTGGCCATGTTTTGCAATACTGAGAAATCAGAAGGAGGAACATGAGATCTGAGTCCCAAACTCTTTGCATGTTTGAGATCAGTCAGAAATCAGAAATCATGGATGTGATTTCCAATGTCAAAGGCAGTTCCATTGTTTGCTATAGAAGCTCTTTTTGTTATAACCAGGGACTGTCCGATAAGTAAATAGTTCCCAAATAATGAGCAGAAATACTAGCAACCTGTGAATTAATTAATTCCTGAAAGAAGTAGATACAAAACAAAATTTAAGCCTGATGAAGTGCCAGTTTTTCAAAACACATCAGAAGAACTAAACTTTTAGGAATCAATACTAAGTGCAGTCAGATCAGCAAGGCAATTCTTATTTGTGGGATCAAGACTATGGAGCTTGGGGAAACAAGTGGACACAGATTCTGGAAATTTCAGCATGAATTAGGTAAAAAATGATTCTGTAAATGCATTGCTTTGTTTCCTGTCTAGATGTAAATTAAATAATTTTGATTATTATGGTGCCAGTTTTGTTTTTCTCTGTGGACTAAGGCCTTGCTATACCCCAAGAAGAAGGTATGGGCTGTGTTCTCTACTCCTTAACTTAGCAGTAGCCCTCCTGTCAGAGGAGAGATGTTCATTTCTCCCCTTCACCTTGCCTAATCGTAAATTCTAACCACTTATTCTTGAATGGAACACAATGTTTTTCAGTCTGCCTCATCATTCATTTTGTTGCAAAGGGAAAACTAATGACTCTGAGGAGAAACCTTTGTGAGGGGATGTGGCATTTTCTGAACTAACAAATAGCCAACAACTTCATTTATATATTTCTTTCTTGGCTTGTGCTTATTGCTAATGGGATGTAGCATCAGAGTTTGCTTTGCCTCTTGCTGGCACTCCCACATTCATTTTACTCTATTACTCATACACATTGCCCCTTGTATGTTTCAGTGTATATTGAGGTATCCTCCCCTTTGAAGTGACTAATTAAGTGTATAGTGACCTCTGATCAGATGCCTTTGTGGAGAGCCTGGAAACAGAGAACAAGTTTTGAGACTCCAGGTTCTGTTATCAGAGATCACTGAGAAACCACAGGATATGGTGGCAGGTCCTTAACCTGCCTCACGTCCATGTTCCCTCAGATCAGAGAGCAGACATGCAATCTGCAATGCAATGGCCATTTGCAGCACTAAAACATTGGGGTGTGGAAGCTTACCTGTGACAAACTGGAAGAAAATGAAGTTTGCAACAAAAATGTGAACATCCTGCCTTTGGATGCATGCACAGTGGCTTGACACTGTTTTGGTACTTGCCAGTTGGTGGAAAGCTTCAACAATGGCTTTCAATAATTTTCCTTGCTATTATTATTCAGTTCCTTAAATGAGCTTCACCTATTGATGTGTCTGTGACATATTCAAGGATGTGTTTTTTCCTTGGAGATACCAAAGGGAGGTAGAGAAATCTTGTTACTAAGCTGGAGAAAATAGCCTGATACAGATCATTGACTATAAAGTCATGAGCGCTTTGTGGACCAGTGGCTGACAACTTACAAATGGCATCTGTGCTGTCATGACTGTGAAACTCATTATTTGGGAACTGCCTATTTAATGGACAGTCCCTGTCTGGTTTGCTATAATGTCCATAAATAATAGTTGTAACCAAAAGGACTTTTGTAGCAAAAGGTAGAGCTGCCTTTGACCCTGGAAATCACATTTATGAGGTTGGTAGAGATCAGTTTGTCTGAATGTTGTTTTAGCTGAGCCTTAAAATAGCTGAAAGTTTATTGAAAAAATTATTTTCACAAATCAAGCAGACAGTTGAAGTCACTGCTGTGAATTCAGTGGTCTCTGGAAGGAAACTTTTGTTGTTGTGATTGATCTGAAGGGTTTAGAGAAGCATTTTCTTCCCACAGTTTCTCCCCTTCATTTTATCAGCAGCTCTGTGCTTTCTCCTGTGATCTCAGCATCTGTTTCCTGTTCTTTCTGGTTTCTTTTCATCACTGAAAAAGAACGGGCGAGACAAAGAAAAAAGACATGATGAAGGTAAAGGGATGTTATTAGTTTAACATTTTTTGGGAACCTTTTTAATTTCTACTGAAGGTATTTTTTTTTTTTACACCCAAAGGAAATAGTTCATTTTTACCAACCTGTCATGCACAGACTAGTGACAAACTAGTGCTTTCAACTTCTGTGGAAAATAAATGAAGTGAGGCTCATCTGCCTTCTTCATATGTGAATATATGTAACGAAATTCACAGTGCCTGAAACATGAAAGGGCTCAAATCCCTCAAACAGAAAACTTAGGAATGGCTTTGCAACTAGCTTTAGTGTTGACTCCACTGACCAAGCATGCTAGGGGCATCATTCATCTCTCTGAGCCATCAGAGCAACCTTGGGATATCCAGCCCAGGCTCCAGCTGCCTGTCCAGAAGGATGAGGCATGCTCACAGGTCCTCAGACACTTCAGAGCATCTAGATGGCACTAGCAGCCTATATTTAGGCACATGAATTGAGCCCCAGGGCTATGATTCAGCTTCAGAAGTAGACATTTGGATGTCTGTAGTGTGCTCTTGGTGTCTACACTCTCCTGCTGAACAGAGACCCAGGTCTGAATGTGTCTACACAAATCCAAACCCCTAAAGGTAGGTGAAACGCCCAGGAGCATCCCTGTGGGGCTGATAGATCCCAGAGTGGGTGAGCTGACACCTTCCAGCAGCTGCCCTGGGCTCCTGCACGTTGCTCCCAGCAGACAGCTCTGCTGGAGATGTTTCCATGGGGGAATCCCAGCCTGGATCCCGCAGCCCCGGGAGCACCTGGGCTCTCACACCCCGCAGGCTCGGCCAGGAACAGATGGGGCAGGTGCTGCAGAGCAGGTCCTGACCGTCCAGCAGCTCCATGAAATGACAGCCTTGTCCCCTCCTTTGACAGCTGTTCTTGAGAAATCAAGGCAGAGAGCCAGGCTGCCTCAGCCAGGGTGGAAGGAGGGAGCATCACTATTCCCTTTAACCTGAGAGCTGATGACAGCCGTGACCAAGTGACTCCCTCTAGCTCTGAACACCTTCTTCTCCTGCTGCTGATCTGAGTTTGGCAGGCAGACTGGTCATAAAATTGATTTATAAGGGAAGAAGTCATAGGAAATCCTTTTACAACACAGTTCATCTTGTATATAAAAGGAGGCCAGGGCAAATTTTTGACACATGCTCCCAGGCTACTTTTTTGGAATGGTGAGTGGGTAAATCTGCATCCTTCTCTGAACTGGACTCAATTAACACTGCACTGGGAAATTATCTAATTGTAGAGATTCTTGCCTGACTCCCTGAACTGTATCAAGGCTAATAGCTTCAGGATCACTCTTCTGAGATTTAGGAATGTTGAAAAATAGAGAAAGTTTGAATTTTAAGTATCTCAGAAAGTTATATTTCCAGGGAGAAAAAAAAAAAATTACCTGTATATCCAGGTGACAGAATACCTTGAGAAGTTATGCAATGAATCCTAAACCACATTTTTTTTTCCTGTGTTTTCCCAATAGGTAGGGAAACTGAGGCATGTTACAATTGCAATTTTTCCATGCAATTCGTCAACTAGAAAGGCTGATGTGAGCCTCATATGTGTATCTTTACATTGGTCTCTTCTGCCCAAGAGTCATGTTGAAGTAGGAGTGTTACGATTCTCCTCTAGTAAACCCTGAAATGCACCAGGAGAGTGTGTGCAGTTATTTACTGAGTTTCAGTTTAAACTTTTCTAACTAAATCTCCATAGTGAGGATGCAGGAGCACTCCAGACTAGGAGCCCTAATGAAAGGAAATTCACTCCTTTTCATAGAGAGTGAAATGAAGTGGAAACTTCCTCATCTCTTCACTAAATTCTTGATGAAGAAGACTCAAGACTAATTTTCCAAGTTCCCGACTGTGAAATATTACACACTTAATATTTTAATAACATTGTAACCCTCCCACACAGGGGAGGAATAGATTATGACCCTCCTTTTTACAGTATTCCTGATTTATACCCATATGAGATGAGAGTCTCTGGAGGTTCATCATAAAAGTGATGACCCAGCAACTTGTGGGGCTGTGATAAATATTGCATGATATATCCATACATGAAAAAAATCTTTTATAGAACATTAATCACTGCTAAGTTAATGCTGTGGGATGTTTTACTATTTTGTAAGTACTAAATGATTCATTTAAAAAGCTGATTTACTCTGAACTTTGACCCAAACTTTTGGAAGGGTCAGAACACAGACATTTAGGAGCAGCCAAACTTCACTTTGCATGTGAGTTTCCTCTCTATTTTTTTTTCCTGTCCTTCTTTCCTTCCCATAAGCTTCCTGTGAATTTCCCACCATGAAGTGTGGGTGAGCTCACATCCCACTTAGAATCACAGAGTGTGAACACTCTCTCCTTTAATTTATAATGCTGGACCTCAGACACTCCAGCAGCACTCCTCATTTTCCCTCGCAAACTTTTATTCCTCTTGGTACTTTTTTCTTGCCCCAGGCTTAGCCCAAGCCTTAGGCAGTATTCATCTGAGTGAATGCAAAGGTAGGATTCATCTCTGCAGAGGCAGGCATCTACTCTGACAAGTGTGACACCTTGAACTTGTGTCTCCACAAGCCTTTCTTCAGCTAGAAGGGGAATGTAGAAAGGAGCCTTCACCTTTATAGCCATCCCTGGCAAATACTGCTCTGCTTGGATGACATTATGTTCTTGCAGTTGAGAAATTCCAATTTTAGCTAGGCTACCCCACATCTGAGCTTCCCATCTAATCAATGAAGAGAAACAGGTCTTTTGGGGAATATTTCTCTCACCCTAAAATAGGGCAGAGAAGCTGTGAAAGCTGTGATCTACATGCACCTGCTTCTCTTCACAGTCTTCAAAAAAAAAAGCCAAGGCTCACATACAGACATTTATAGATAGATGAGGTGATCTCCTCCCTCAGCATCAGTTTGAGCCATATGGACCACGTGAGATGCTTTAGAGCATCATGGCTACCCCCAGTTTCCCCCTTTGGAAGACCCTGATCCTGTCCTTCAATCAGCCAGTCCTGCAGCTCTCTAGATTATATGATCTCCCTTGGATATCTCCAGTGGCACCTGACACCCATGTGTGGGTAAATTAATTGAGTTCTTGGTATCATTTATTTTTACTCTTCCACACACCTTGCACAGTGTCTATTTGAATTAGAAAAATAATCCCTCTTTTCCACATTTTAAGAAAGACCCTATTTTTACAAAAACCTGCTCCAAATGCAGTGAATTAGAGTCAAAGTTGAATTGCTGAATTGTGGTCTCCAAAAATAAGACTCCTTTTTACCACTGACAGGCAAGCAGATCAGCAGCTCGTGCAATCCAGTTGCAGACCAGTGGTGTCCAGGCTGGAAGGTTCTGGCTGTGGCTGACTGAACAGATAACAGATAACAGACATCCTGTGGACCATGGCTGACCTTGATGTGCTTGTTTCTTTTCTTGGCTGGCCCAGTTTATTTGCTTCACTCAGTCTGATTTCCTTGGCAAATGTGGAAACTTTCTCCTTTCCTTTTACTACTGCCCCAGCAAGCAGCATCTGATGAGCTGTGGGTATCTGCCAGCTGTAGCTGCTGGCACAGGTCTGCTCTGTGCAGGTGTCTTATTGCACTCTCATGTTACAGCTGAACACCTGTGTGGCATAAGACATTCAAGGATTTATGGAAAGCAGGACAGTATCTGTATGGAAAAAAGCTTCTGGTTTCAGAATTCTTTTTAATTTTTGATGGGAGAGCTTGAAACAGAGAATTTGGGTGTCTCCTGTGGAGTGCTCAGTGGGGCTTTTCTTTTGTTCCAGAATATCCTTGCAAGCAAACTGCATAACTAAAACAACAGGAGTTTATGACTGCACCAGATTAGGAAACACACAGAGAGGTAGGAGGAACAGGGCAGACAGAATATCTTGTCTCTTTTTATAAAATGGTCAGTGTATGTCACAAATTAAACGTGATTCTTCATACTGAATATAACTTGACCACAGCAAACCTTGAACACAGACCAGAATGCACAGATGTCCTTTTATTTGATTCTGGGTAAAGTTTTAAGACAGAAATCACTCCAGCTAATTCAGAGATAAAAATACAGAAAACCTGTGCTTCATTTTAGCAATGCTGGAATCTATTTCTATTCCTTATATTGTAGTCTTCCATTTTCCTGTCAGTGTCTGTATTTTTCAATTATCACAATATCTAACCACACAGAAAAACTCATACTTCAGGCTGGCTTAAAAGAAAGGTAACCTTGTAAACATTTTGCTGGAGGTTTTAAATGTTAATGAGCCAGAGTGAAGTTCTTGCTGTGGGCAGCCCTTGCATCCCTGAGAAGGGTAAACAGCAAGAAGGAAGGGGAATTACAGAGGATGGTGTAAGGTGGTATAATTATCTGTAATGGGCTGGAATTACAGATTACAGAAGGGGAGATTTAGGCAGGTTTTAGGGAAGTATCTGTGAGCATTGGTATGATGGGGCTGTTCTCTGGTTTGCTTGGACCAGCATTGCTGCAATGGACAACAGACAACCTGGTTAAAGGCCATGGACGTGTCCCATAAGAAAAAGTAGTGCTGCAGCAAAATACTGTATTTGAAGTTCTCTACATCCAGACAGCTTTTTTTGTCCCATCCCTGCCATGTGATAATTTTATATTTGGCAACATGAGAAAAGGGAAGTGAGGAGCTGGTTACCACCACTGAAACTGTTCATTTTCCTGTCTGCTTTCTGCTTCACTCCAGAATACTCTGAAGGACAAGGTTAATCAATCATTTTTTGCTCCTGAGGTCAAACCAGGGGGAGGAACTACTGTTGCATGTATAATGCAAACAATGTGCATTGAATGTCCAGTAAATTCAGCATTTATAGGATACCTTAAATTTACTGAGGAGATCCTCTGTGTTGTCCACACACCAAAGATCTAAGCTACTCAGAGGAGGAGCCATGGCTCAGAGCCCTTTCATACCAATGCATCTTGATGAGCAGTCCTTCCCAGACAGAAAACTGTAACGTCATTGGTCAACATTAGAAGTTTTTGGAAGAAAATTCTTGTTCTTTGAGATGTTTCGCTGTCATGAGGAAAAAAGAAATCAAGAAACTGTTTAGATTCCATGTAATTTGTTAAATAAAGAGAAATTGTGGCTATTACTAGAGTAAAACGGGTTGTTATGTTCATGCAAAATTATAAAAGGTTGGAAAGGACATTGTGATCCTGAAGTTAGAATGGACTGAAATCTAATTGCTAACATAATTCTAGAAGAAACTAAAGCTATTCCAGATGTGATTTCCCACTTGGAAAAGTCTGTGGGAGGCCAGACTTCCCTGACTCTTATCACAATTAAAGGACCTTTTTAGAGAGGGAGTTTTCTCAGGTGATGAGACAAAGATGAGACAGGACCTGAAATTCTTCCTGCTCTGTCTTGTTCAAATCATGGACCTGACCTTGAAGCTTTACTTTCTTAGATGAAAAAGAACCACAAAAGGGGAGTGAAAATTACCCTAATCTACATGTGGGAGCTGTGGAATCATGTCACAGGTGGTGTGACAGCACCTGGGGCTGATGGGGAACAAAAGAGGCCATGGTGGCAAATGCACAGCATGTCTCTCCCTCTCTTCTCCAGGTTAGCAGTGATTAGGAATGCAAAGTGGAGCAATTCCCACAAGAAGCTGGAGAGGCCAAGGAGAGCCTGGTTGCTGGAGGGGGCTTATAATCCAATCTCTTTGTGCTGTCTCTCTCTGCCTTTTGCATTTTAATAAAATGTTTTGTTTCTGTTGAAATTGGTACAGGCATCCCTTAAAAATGACCCCATTGTGAAAGATTCTCATTTTCCTGCCAAAAGTCATTTTAGTGGGACATGCTGGAAAATCCTTCTGTTTGCTGGCAGTCCCTACTTGTGGAAGACCAGCTGCTCATTCCTGGTAGCAGAGCAGGTATTAATTCCTTAAGGGCAATACATTGGCATGGCCAAGACTGCCCAAAAGCAAGTCCAAAAGCCTAGGGAAGCCACTGGGAAGGATTGCACAGATTTAAAGACAGAGATGATTTTTGGCTGCAGCAGTGTCTGGTTTTGCCTAGGAAATGACTCATGACCTTGTGGCAGTGTGCAGGGCAACTCTTCCTCTTGTTAAGAGCATTTTTGGCCATGCTGGGCCCCCTCACATCAGCCTGTGATGCTTCTTTGGTCTTTTGCCATTTCTCCTCCAAGTCAGGAGCTTCTGACTGACACCCAATGCAGCCAGTTCTCTAGAAGAGGCTGTGAGAAGCACACCTGGGCAGAGAGGCCTCATGGGGACACATCAACCACACACGTGGTTGATGCCATCTGTCAGGAAATCAGTCAATAATGTACAAAACTCTGAGTACTGCAGACTTATTGGCAGGATTTTCAGATGCAGACATCATACAGACACCAATGAGCCTATAACATCTAATAAGGCAATTTTCTCACCAGGGGCTGTTTCATTCCTTTTATCTAGTGTCTCTTTTTCTGTCTGCTCTTCACTTCCTTCTTCCCTCCCCTCTCTTTAGTCAAAATAAGCAGAATTAATTTCTTTCCTTTATTATAGATGTTGGTTGTCTTGGGAAAAACCTACTTCATCTGTCTAGGTAATGAACCCTCTGTTAAGAGCTGTGGTATTTTTAGGAGTTGCCTGCATACATAATCATGCTTTGCTTTGCCAGGTATTCTATAGCATACCAGATTTTCCAACGTCGTCAGACTCTATTTCTTTACTGATAAATAGGCATATATCTCACTGGCACTGATGATAAGCTTAGCTGCAGAAGCTACAAGAGTAGAAATCAGAGACCAAATATGACATTTTTTTACCAGAAAT
>VYZP01027935.1:0-40487 GCA_013400635.1 Hypocryptadius cinnamomeus | reverse complement strand
ACAGTTACTTTTCATGAATATAACTGTGGCTTCAAGCACCTGTACTGCAAGTAGCTCATATGAAGGATTTAGAGAGCTGTACCCCAGAGCCATTATTCTGAAAAAGGTGGTTCTGCACAACGGAGCTAATCAAAATAGGGTCAGGGCCTTGGAGTCTCAGCATAGGGAGGTTTTTGTAAAGCCTCAATGCCTTCAACAACACTCACAGTGAGTGTTACTAAGACATGAAATTACCTCTGTGTCCTTTCTAACCTGTGATATTTTTTACTGTTGTTTCTGGGAACTAAAGGCTTTGCTTACAAGAACTAGTATTTTTTAGTGCTAGGAAACAGAATATTTTCTTTAGTAATTCATCAGGAGGAGTATTATCCTCCTTCTGTAGATGGAAATCATTGTTTTATCAGAGATTTCGTTGACAGTTTGGAGTCAGTGAATAATAGCAGGAAATAACACAATTTTGTGTGAGATTCTGCTTGTTCTATCACAGTAAAATTATTCTGATATATCTTTTTTCTTCAAACTGTGTAAAATCCTTGAAGGATGTTATATTTGTTGCATCATATAGAGCATCTTAGATACATTAATTTCAGAGAAGCATGATGCATAATTCTGTTTCTGCTCTCTCTAGAGTTACATATGCCATCATGCAAAAAACAATTCTGGTGATTTGCATAGTTCTGCAGTTTAATCTAAGTTAGATTAACTACTAGCTAATTAATAATATCTGAACTTTAATT
Source organism: Hypocryptadius cinnamomeus (assembly GCA_013400635.1). Taxonomy (NCBI): domain Eukaryota; kingdom Metazoa; phylum Chordata; class Aves; order Passeriformes; family Zosteropidae; genus Hypocryptadius; species Hypocryptadius cinnamomeus. The sequence goes on along the minus strand of VYZP01027935.1, from coordinate 39,750 downwards.
AGCATATGATTTTCTATTAAAAAAATTCAAAACACTGTGACATAGTGTTCTGTAAGTGAGGGACAATAACTTAAATTCACTTCTGGCTAATAGGCTGTCTCTCAGTTTCAAGAATTGTAAAGAAGCAGATTGGGTGATATTTAGGAGGCATTTTAAAATGTTTCCTTTCTGTCATCTAAGCTAGCTTCTAGTCTCATAAATTTGGGAAATATTATGCTAATGCTGTGCTGAGGAAACATTTGTAAAATGAAAACAACTTCAAGATCTGAAGTTTTTCCAAGTATTCATAGACATTAAAGATCTTCAAAACTGTTTGTTGTAGAAGTTTTGATCTCAGAATAGTTTCAACATAAATACCTGTCCTGCAAAATGAGCTAAATTCCTCATGTGGTTTCAATTGATATTTTTTGTTTCTTTTCTGCAAATGTTACATATTATTGCCCTGCTGTTTAAGTGGTTTCTGTGGTGAAGATGCAATTGTAAATAATATTAATAGATGTTGCATATTTTCAGTAAAAGTGAACTCAGATTAACCTTACAAGCAAGCAAAGGTAAATCATAGTATTTAAAATTAGATATGGGAGACATAAATAGTAAATGTTTTCTAATTACTCCCTCAAGGACAATGACTGAGAGAAAAAGAGTGTTCAGTTTTTCTGATCTGTAGGAGCAGTTTGCTTGCTCAGGATTTCCCTGCAGCCTTTTTCTTTTTCTAGTTGCAATTAAACAAAAGTAACGCTGCTGAAGAAATATGTTGTAGGGAAAATAATGTTTTCTAAGCAGTTTACCTTTTTTATGGATTAATAAGGAAATGATGGTATCTATCTTGCAGATTTGTTTCTGCTTTAGCTTGGCATGAATCAGCAGAAAATTTTCAGGAAAGTTATCAGCTGAGCTTATATTTTCTTATTGTGCAGAGATTTTCCAAGATGTATCCTAATAATCAGTGAAAACAAAAGATTAAGAAAAAAGATTATGTGATGTCCCCTCAAATCATGCTTGATTTTGCAGGCTATCCTCTGATATCTATGGATTTAAGGGCTTGGAAAGTGAAATCATAGATGTATAAAGATATATTTATATCCTGTTCTTGAACAATTGTGGCCTTAGGCACTTCTGCTTACAGGAATAAGCACTCACCAGATGGCCATGTGTCAATCCAGCTGTTCTCTTCAGCATGAATTCTTTTGAAGATGCTGTGTCCCAGGACAAATTTGGTGAAAGGCATATTAAATGTTACATAATGAAGGTAGGATTACGGGGAAAGTTCCTATTTCTGTTCTTTAGCCATCAGGTATGTTGAAATAGTTAACAGGCTTTTGGGTTGAAATAAAGTGTAACGAAATAGAAGTTCTGTGGTAAGAAAAGATAGTTGCCTTGCCATATTTTTATTTTATTTGCACTTGTTTTTGTGAGACCAAAGGACTGAAATCAAATTATGGGAATAAAGTTTAAAAGCCAGGTTAATGTATGAAAAAATGCATAAACTGCATATGATTTGATGTCCTAGCTTGCCTTTGCAAAGTAACATCTCAAAGAAGATCAAATTATGTAGAACAACCATAGACAAAAGAGGTTTTTTTAAAACAGGAATTCTGCCTTGTTACTCTCTTTAAAAAATAAGCTGTTGACTGCATTCCAGAAGTGTATGAACTACAAAAGATTTTGAGTGCAGTGGTGGCAGAAATGGCATGTGGACCCCTTGAGGAATGGAAACAAATACAGGAAGCATGCTTTGATTCATTTTATCCAATGTGAGTAGGATGTACTTGTGTTAGAAGACCAATAAGGAGCAGAAGAAACAGAGTTGTCATTCAAACTGGACCCATTAAGCAAGTGTAGGCTCACCAGGCTGTCCTACAAACATTCTGAAGTTGAACGGGAGTTAAAGTGCTGGAGATACTGTTAAATGTAATTGCACGGTAAATTGGGAAGTCCCTGGATACCTGTCTTTTGCAATTGCCCTGACTTGAACAGCCCAGACTTTTGACAGTGAACTGTGTCTGTGATGATGCATCTTCAGGAGTCTTGACACGGTGCTGTGGATTGCTAAAGGATTGCTGGTGTCTATTTTAAATAAATTTTCTTCCTTCTGTGTAAGGCAGAATAGTTAATGTGTGGCAGTCAAAAAGATTCTGGGAAGTATGAGAAGATGTACTTTAGAGTTTATTACCCACCATCACATAGCCAGGCTGTGGACCCATTCCTCTAAAGTAAAACTTAGTGACTGACTTTGCCTTGTTTTAAATAGCAGTTAAAGTTCTGGTGGAGATCAGCAATCTGAAAGGGAAATTGGATAGTAAAGGTTTCAAAGAAATCATTGGAAGAGCTTTGTTTTATTTTCCATTTTGTATAATTTTCTGAATTCTTTTCACATTGGAAAAGGGGGAGTGATTGTTGGATATCCTTCTACTCTTAATTACAATTGCAAGGTTCTTCCTTTGAAGCTCTTATTTGTTCACCTTCATATTAGGTAGACATATTTCTTCAAGATCTTGGCTTTTTTTCAAAAAATATTGGGAATATTCTGGTTAGAGAAATGCATTCTGTGGTTCACTTATAACTTAATACAAGGCATCAGCTCTTGTAACAAGAAGTTCATCCACAGGGCGCATAAGATTTTCTATTCCTTGCAGCTTATATAGTCAATGATAGCTGTTTCACCCTAGCCAAGTGCTGTACCTGCATCTCTTTTGCCTCAATTAATCTTTCAGAATCAACATTATTATTCCAGCTGTCAAAACTCCTCCTAAACATCTCAATTTCCTTGATAAATAATAGAAAGCTGTTAGCTTCACTTTTAAAGATGATGTCTGGTTATCTAGTAGATGAGGCATACCACCAAAGGGGTCCATGGTGTTGCTGTGGTGTCATGTCCCACAGTCCTGTTTCAATTTTGTTTATGATTTGATGTAGAAGCTCTCTCCCTGTGTAATTATTTTAAGGTAGCTTTTGATGAGATATTAGGAGACACCTGCTTGGCCATCATAAACCCTATATTTTCACTCCAGTATGTAACACATCTTAGATTGCCTTTTAAGAATTTTTTGTGGTGATGTTTCTAATTATTCCTCTCGTGATTTATTTGGTTTTTTATCTTAAACAATAGTTTTTCACCCACTGTGTTTTTCAAAGAAGAGATAGGATTTTAAACAGTGTCTTTGTGATTTTGAACAGTCTGGAATAACGTGGTAACTTTATAAATTCCAGCAGAAAGTTTGCAGTTCTCTCTCCTTTCAGAATTTTTAAAATTTGGTCCTGACTTAAAGTAACATTAAATAATAACATTTAGTGCCCTAGACTAGATGGAAATAATTTGTGAATTAATTCTGTATCAACAACAGCTTGATTTCAGAACAAATATTGATGCAGTTGAAATTAGAGGTTGCCTTGATATTCTAAAAGTCATATTGTATGAAAAAAACCCATGAGAGAAAAAGCTACTTGGTGATTGAAAATTACTGCAGGAACATATTCTTTTGTAGGAAGACAAACTTGTTGACAAGCTAATTTTCAAGCTCACTTAAAGACACAAATACTTAAGAGCTGCCTTACTGCTCCCTACTTTACAAAATATTTACAGGCTCTGTAACCTGTCTTGAAGTAATGCCAGAATATTTTCTAGTACTCTCCTGTATTTATATAACATTGTGCACTTTGAAAGTTCTTAGAAAAATTATACCACATGCCAACAACATATGTGAAGCTGATGATTTTTGTCTTCTGATTCGGCTTGCCTCTGGACTACTTCCCTCCAGATTTCCAGTTGTCCCTAGGCACTGACACATTGGTGACTTCTGTATTACTTCTGACCTTGAAATTTTAACTTCAACTCCTGGATCACCCTGAGTAATTTGTGTTGGAAAGGACCTCAAAAACTGTCTAGCCCAACCCTTAGCAGGAGTCCAAGGCAAGGTCAGTGTGACATCAGTACAGGTACCTCAGGGCTTTAGCTGGTCAGGTCTTGAAAATATTCAAGGATCTAAACTGCACAACTTCTCTGGGTAACTTGATCCATTACTTCACTGTGCCTATGGTAAAAATGTCCCTTCTTATGCCAGTCAGAGGTGCTGTGAATTGCTTGGCTCTGTCTTTTTGATGTTCTCCCCTGTATGACCTGATAAACTGCTGTTAGGTACTCCCACAGCCATCTCTGCTCCAGTCAGAACGAGCCCAGCATCCCCAGCCAGCTTGGTGGCCTTCCAATAAACTTAATCTAGTTTATCGATGTCAGTGTTTCACTTTGGGTCTCGAAACTGCTTACAGTATTCTAGATGCAGGTTAATGACTACTGAATAGAGGGGAATAATCTCTCCTCTTGTTCTATTTGTGCTCAAGCCAGTACAAGTGAGGCTGCCCTTCTTTCCTGCAAAGGCCCACTGCTGACTCGATCTTTTTCATTGTTGTTTTCCTTCCCTAATTTAGCAGTAGGATGCTATTTGCAGCATTGCTTAGTTCCATAGTGAAATCAGGTTTTAGGAACTCCTCTGTAAGACTGCATATATTGGTTAGTGAGATTGATAAATAGATGACATCATACTCCAAAGGAAAGGATGTGAAAACTGTTGAAGAAAGTTTTTTTCACATGTTCAATAGAAATATGAATGTTCCTTTTTTTTGATGTTTTAGTTGGTGGTCTAAATTTTTTGGAAATTCAGATGGTTTAGAAGGTGGGTTTGCAAATCAGATTACAGTCAGTTCTTTTTATTCAAGGTAGAAGTGGATTTTGAATACTGAAGAAAAAAATTATTGCATAAAGAATGGGAGTGATGGATGAAAGTATAGAGAACCACTGTACATCCAGCTAGATTTGCTGGTCCAGGCACTGTACTGCTCAGAAGTAGCAATACCATAGGTCTCTCCTTTATGTCAGTGCAAGGCAAGAATGCCAATAAAAGTGCACAGGGCCAGGCTCAGGAGATCAAAGCAAGAACTGGGTGAAGGGAGAAAAGCTGGGACAATGCCAATGTTCCAATGACTCATCAGAAGAAAATTATAGGGTTAAAAAAGTAGGATCCAAGAATTAGAAATGAAAAAGAGAAAGGTAGGATAGGATCCAGGACTACAAAGCAGAAGTCAGGATCAGCAGCCAAGAATAAGTCTATGGTAGACTGGCTGCAGCTTCATATTGAGAAGCCCAAGGCAACTGTGGATCTCATTATATACCTAACATCTAATACATGACCAGTGCAAGAATTAATCTCCCGAGGGACTGCTGTGTGCCATGTGATAGCTAAAGCAGAACTGGCAAAGGCAGACCTGGCTGGCTGTACCTCAATTTTCTTGATCGATCTTGACAGGAGTGACAAATGTGAACACAGATTATTGAGCTGGCTATGTATAAATTACATAAAAGGGCAGATTAATCACAGCCTNATTTTAGAAAAACAGTTGTTTAGAACCAGCTGTCTTTAAGAGTGCCTTGGCATGTGTGTGTTCCAGGGACTGTTTTATGGTAGTGTGTGAAAGGATTATTTAAAGACCTTTTTCTCTTCAATTTCCCACTAATTTCCCAGTCTAATAGATCTGAAAGTCCTGCCTTTTTAAAGCATGACTCGGTTCCAGGTTTCTAGATTTCACTCAAGTTGGTCTTCAGCCAATATGCTCTCTCCCATAGAAAGTAAAGTCCTTTTTGAAGAACAGCTCCTTGTTTCCTGAGCCAGCTTGTTCTTCTGGTTGCTAGCTGCTCTCTGCCTTCAGGAAGAAGTGACACAAGTCAGGAATCTCTATAAAGAAACAAGATGTTATTAAGTGACTGTTGTGTAATGACTTTTGTTTGTGTTAGATTTTGGCTCCCTTTATGGAAATCAGTCTCTAATAGCATATCCCCATTTTGCACATTTTGACCACTTTTAGTATGCAAGTTGTGAATGAACAGAAAAGNGCATATATTTTTGTATTCATCTGTATGTGGTATTTTGTAAAAATGTCTCGTTTTTTTGCTTTATATAAATCTAACGTTATTGTTGCAATTATTAGTAAGTGTTTGGCTTTATTTTTAATGACAGACTTCATTAAGCAGCCATTAACAAAAGTTTTAGAAAGAATCAAACAATCCAGTAACATTCATTCAAATCATGTGTGGTAATAACTGAAATTTGCAATGCCTTTAGAGCTTGTGAATTCATACCAAGAGGTATAGAACGTTTCAAATTGCTGTGCTCTGGCTGCTTGAGAGCTTTTGTTAGTGAGCCAAAGAACTATTGAAATAGTCCAGAATGGTTCTTTAATCTTCTGGTAGTAGCACAATAGACAATTGTCTGAAACATCTTCCCAATATTTTGATCACTGAAAACATTGACCAGATTTGTATGTCCCTATGTAAATGCTAGCAAATAAAACCTGATGAGTAGACTATAAAAAAAGAAAATATAATCAAATAGAAAGACATTTAGAAATCACTGAGAATGTCAATTGCCTGGACAACTGCATGACTGTATAGTCCAAGATGGAAGACTGGTAACAATAGAGTAAAGCAACACGACGCACTTTAAAACTCCCTTTGAACTAGAAGTTCCAACCAGTTTCTTTGCAGAAATAAGAGCATCCGTGTCAGACGAGTTGCAGCTGTATGTGTCCTGTCAGCCATTTAATGGTAGTTCACAAAGAGGTCAAAATGTTTGCAGAGGTTGTTATTTTAGGAACCAGAGTAGGTATTTTTTTTTCAGCTTTAATAATCATGAATTTGTCACTAAAGGACAGTAATCTCTTGAAGTTAAAAGGCATAGGTACTAATACCTGACTGTCCTTTTGTTAGGCTCTCCAGCTGATTATTCTCCTAACACAGATAAAAATGCTTTTAGAAACTTTGGAATACTTGTTTGATAGAATCTGTAATAATGAAATTATTATCATTCTTCAACATTGCAAAATAGGACAAAACCATCTTACTATTAAAATTTCAAAATCAACTTTTAATCAATCCCTCTGCTTTCAGCAGACTTCCCATTTTTGAAGCAGCTTGAAGAGGTTGGGTTTACTGCTTAATGGGTTGTAAAGTCCAGAATATTGCCTTTATTATATGAGTCTTTATTGGGGTGGAAATGAAAATTTAACCATACTCCAACAATATTTCCAGCCTGGGGAAAGCCAGCAGATAATTTTCCTACTGCTGTGGCTGGCATTTAAAGAAGAAAAAAAAAGAATCTGAAAGAAACCTTTTAGCTAATCTTTATAGTGAGAAGGTACATTTCACCACACCCTGACCACATAATTGTTCAACCCAGAGGATGCTCATTACTGCGCTTGCACTCATGTTTTCTGCTGAGGGATGTTGGAGCACCCAGGGTAGTTGCTGGAGCCAATGATCGAAATCAGTGGCCATGCTGATCCAGCCATGGGGACTGCAGTTCCCTGCCAATGTGCAGTCAGATGGTGCAAATCCTACAGCACAGGACACAGGAACAGCACTGGAGAGGGATGGGAAATGGTGTCCTCTTTTCAGATGTAATGGGGGGATAGCACTTGGTTAAAAATTACTTTTTCAGTCCAATAGTTGATCTTGCCATACAGTGGGTGACATTTAGGAAAAAGGAAAGTGAAATTTGGAGGGAGAAAGAAATTTGGATGTGAAATATATGAAGATGTGATGCCTTGGGGCAACTTTAACCACAAAAAAGCTGAAAAAGCAGTAGAACAAAACTTAAAAAATGGTTGCATTTTACAGTTGGAGTGTATGACATGAGGACCAAATGCTTTTGAAAAAATCAATATTTGCACAGTGGAAGTGCAATTTTACTCTTGAGGCAGTCAGCAAAGGAGCACTTCAAAAGCTGCCTTGTATAGAATGGTAATTTAAGAAACGAATTCAAAACTAAAGTGGCAGCATGGCTTCTCTCAGACAAACAATACAGTTCCTTTGGTCTTCTGTGCTGGAGTAACAGAAAGACTAACGTGCAATACCCCACTGTAATCAGTTTCCTAAACAAAATTAAGTCAGAGATAAGGTTAAAATTACACCTCAGCAGCAGAATAAAGGGTAATTAGAAGCAGTTAATGAGTGAATATGAGGCATCTGAACTTTGTCTAGCAAGAAAGACAATTTAATTTCATTTACATTTAATTTACATTTCCTTGGTAGGCAGCTTTTTTGTATATATTAGAGCAGGTAACTGTAACTCAGACAAGGTACAAGAGACTGTAACTCAGACAGGGTATAAACAAAACCTCTAAAAAATATTGTATATTAAGACATTCCAATTTAATAAAAGGATCAATTAACTTTCCCAATTTTAATCTTAAAACATCCTGAAGCTGTAACAGTCAAATAAAATTTCAGTGACATCTGTCTCAACAAAAAGCATTTAATAGGAAATACCTTTTTGTACAACTGAGAAAAAAGAGTCAAGGTAATGATTTGATGACCTTTTCCACATTATATTTCTAAAATTATTTACTTTTAAGTTTTTATTTTCTTTCTTCTTTAAAGTTTAAGGTTTTCTTCCCAAAACAATTCTCAGTCTTCACTCTATGTCACTAGATTATTACTATTGCATTGGCTAAAAAAAACCCAAAACTCCAAACCAACAGAATATGGGGGTTTTTTATTTATGGAAATGTCTGATTTGTTATATACACCCCATTGCTATGTAGTAGTTTAAGAACTGACATTGTCTAGGTGTGGAAATGAAACAGAAAATCTAAACCACATGTTTTTGACACTTTGTGTACTGCAGAATGGCTCTAGAATAACTTTGTGCAATGCTGATTCTGTTCGCCACTTTGTGTTTAATTTAGAAAGGCCCATTTCCACGGACTGCTGGGCAGGCTCGGTGTAGGATCTGCCGGCCAAGTCCTGTTATTCTGAGTCACCACACCCAACTATCCCCCAACTGCAATAGGATTAACAATTCCATCAGTGGTTTACACGTGGTGCTGTGTTCCCCAGAGCAGAGCCACGCCAGCTCTGCCACGCCAGCGGTGTGCCCTGCGCCGCGGGCAGCAGGAGCCCTGAGCACACAGCCATTCGTGTCGTGCCTGTCCCTTGGCTTGGTGGCAGCCAGTGGCAGTGTGGCCGTGGCAGCACAGGGTTTGGCACAGCAGTGACAACTGCCTGGGGGGCTCAGATGGTGCTGCAGGCCTGAGGGCAGCTCTGCGTTGCCTTTTCCATGGTGTGTGATGGTAGCCCAGTACACCAGGCTGTACTTCCCAGTCTTGGTAGCTTTAGGCTAAATCACCAGAAACCACATTCATAACTTTGTCTTAAATGAAGAATCATCCTAGGGAAGGTTAGGTGTGCGGATAGGACTCAATACATGAACCATTCTCAAGGCATAATTATTTTTTATTTCTCTAAAGGGCTAAGTAGTTGCTCATTTAAAAGGACACTCCTTTTATTCTGTTATAATATTCCATTATCTCTGATGATCAGGACAGCTGTTTAATCATTGCTTTTTCATTCCCAATTGAATATATAAGTAATAATATGCACTGTCATCTTCATCAAGCAAAACCATTAATGGGATCAATAGAACCAGTCAGTAAATATTAAAACTTTTGAACGTTATAATCACAGAGGTACTCTGAGTTTTTGGGTGGCTAAATTCACTTTTACACTTAAAGGCTGGGAGGGACTTGAGTGGTTGTTGATGAACACAAGTATGGTAAATTAGTTCAGAGCAGGAAGAATGATAAAGATTGGCATAGAATGTGCAACCACTTTTGTGAGTGTGCAGTTGTGTCCGTGATTGGTCACTCTCTGCAGCAGATGTACAGTTTAACTTGCATGAGTATTTTTATCTTGTTCATTTCCCTGTCTTAACATGAGCAAAATAACTTAGTATTTCTACATGTAAAAATAATTTCTGAGGAAAGGCACTGAAATGCTATTTTGAAATCCTATTCAGATATATCTGAAATCCTATTTAGATATTGCAGTCTTTCAGAATATTTCCCAGTGCAAGAGAACTGAAACAAATGATCTGTGTAGTTCACAAAAGATAGTTCTTCTAAAACTATAAAAAAGGAACCAATTTAACAGCTAAACCTGGACACCCTTCTCTTCTGCAGTAGTACACAGGTCTGCCATTTTACATTATGATTTATTTTCTACATGTGGCTGAGTACTATGTCGCTATCTCCAAGAGTTCAACAAGCCACTGATGTGGGTAGATTATTTTTTCCCATTGTTTTCTTTCAGTCCTGTCTGTGCTGCTCTTTGTCTGTACTGCTCTGTACTTATTTCCAAAGTACTTATTTCTTACTCTCTTTTATTTCCAAAAAATCACCTGGTGATCATTGACAATTCATCTTGAAGTACTATTTTCCTGAAAAGGTTACCAGTAGCAGCCCATCAGATTTCTGTATGCACACAAATGCCTGTATATAAAAAGAAGGAAAAATATCTTTCTGCTATTTACTATATTTCCATGTAGTGCCATGCAGAGTGGCACAGATTTAACATTAATTTAGCATTAATGTGTAACAAAAACAAATATCCATTGTATTTTGTTAAGATCAAACCTGAATACTGCTGCATGATACTGTCTATGTTGTGTGGGCTTACTGCTGATCACCAGTCACCTGCCAGTTCTACGTTCGATATTACTGTTAACAAGCTCAAATACCTTTGTAATCTTTTAGTTTCTGAGGCAAATGTACATTTTCCCTACAAATCATCTCTAGTCCAGTCCCATCCTTTCAGACTTCCCAGCCCAGCAGTTCAGCAAGATGCAAGTTTGTTTGCACAGCTGCAACATCACTTTGTCTTTTGATTTGATAATCTTATCTATCTATTTACTTAGAAAAGAAAAAAATTAACATTTGTTAGTTAGAAGTTCTTGTAAACAGGCTAGGCCCCAAAAGAGACTTGTATTTTATAGATAGCATGCAGCACATTCTGTCTCCTGTTTAATCTTTCATGAGGTCAGTAATCATAGGCAAGGCACTAATCTCTCTGCTTTCCTTTCTGCACTGGTGAAACAGTTGTGGTAAGAATATTCTGTGAGGGTTTAGATGTCTTTTCTAAGCTTTGTGAAACTTCTGGACATGCTGGAAATTTTGTACAAGTTGAAATTGAGGACCGGGATAGCAAAGCAGAGTAAAATTAATAGCTACCAAGACATAATTTCTATTCTGTATCAGGAAAAAACTTCATTTTAAAAGTTCAGGCAGTGTGGTGACAAAGGCAGTTTAGATAGCAGGAGGGACCAGGTCCATAGCTGCTCTGTGGTAGCATGTCACAGCAACACCATGTCTTTGTCCCTTTGCTCTTGCAGTACCGGCCAGGGCGGGATCCTCACCGAGGCTCAGACAATGTTTCCAACAAGTCCTCGGACAGCGATGTCAGCGACGTCTCGGCCGTGTCCCGCACCAGCAGCGCGTCCCGCTTCAGCAGCACGAGCTACATGTCTGTGCAGTCAGAGCGCCCGAGGGGAAACAAGAAAATCAGGTGAGCACGATGAGCTGTAGTGCCAGCCACAGCTGTGTCATTTTAGTAATGAAACACTTATCGATGTTTGACATTAGCATTTCGCCCAGAATGACATTTGCAGGGATTTTGCAAAATACTGGCTGAAATGTCTTTTTTACCTAATGCTTCTTGAAGTCTTCATGGAATTTGTTTTTAGCCAAGTTTTGTTGTCTTGGATTATCTAACATACACTGAAATAACAAACATATGCTGTCAGCAAGCATTAGACACGCTTTCTGAAAACCATTTTGTAAAATATACTTAATGTGGCTGAAAAGACAGTTTAACTTGAAAATTTGTGCCAGCAGAGGCATCTTATTTTTCTTTTAAATAGAACACTGAACTTTTATAGATGTATTATTTAATACTTACAGAGACCAATTCAATTTATTTAATATTTACACTAGTCCAATTCAGCTGTAAGTGTACAATCATTGAGCTGCTCTTCAACAAGATGTACATTGTGTATCTGTGACCAGAACACAGCATTTTCTTTGCCTGCACCCTTTGTGCACTCAGAGGAGCTTTGGGTTTCATTTGGTGCACAAATGAAAGATAATTTTTCTAGAAGGTGTAACCCACCTCCATCACCTATGGTAATTGTCAGAAAATTGTCCTCTTAAAAGAAAGCATTTGCAAATTTAAGCATCTGCTCATATGAGCATTGTTAGGACCACATTGTTTCTGTCACACATTTCTTTCTAAATGTGAGGTATTGCTATGCAAGTTTTGTTTGAATAGGAACTTAGTAAGAAAATGCTCCAAAGCTCTCTAGTGTAGGTTGGACTCCTAGCAAGCATGACTTACATTGTCTGCTTCTATCCTTTTGTTTTTATTTCATTTCTTTTGCATTTCCTTTCTTCATGCATGCCCTTCTCCTAACTTTAATTTATTCTTTTCTTTTTTCTTTTTGCATGCCTTTTCAATTTTTGTTGACTTCAGAAGGACAAGGGATATAGAGGGGAAAAAAGAGGGAGGGCTGGAAGGGGATGAACAAGATGAAGTATTTCCTGAGGAGGAAGAAAAAGAGGAGGAGGAAAAAGCAAAAGAGCAAGAAATTAATGAAAAAGGGCAAGGGCAAGAGGTGACAGAGAACTGTGATAAGGAGGAGATCAAAGAATCAGGGCATGATGAAAAAGCTCAAGAAGACCAAGCTGAGGAAGGGAAAGAGGATGACAGGTAAAATATATTTCTGTTTATGTAGATCTATTATTTTTTCCTTTAACAGCACCCTACTTGTCTTCCCTTTTTATTCCATTTGCTTGCTTATTGCCTATGCTCTCTGCAGCTCTTTTTTTGTTTGTTTTTGCTTTCAGTCATCATGCTTTCATATTTAATCAAGTTTCATTCTCAGCTTCAATGAACTTGTTCTGCATACCAAATGAGGCAGCACACCAACTTGACTCATTGATATGCATACAACTGCAGCATATTATTTTTTAAATTAGTTTAGACTAAAGTTTGGGTTTGACTGTAATAAACAGTAGAAATTGTAAACTTCTTTATTAGATTTCCTACTTGAATTATTATTTAATGGAAAAATGTTTTGTTGAGTGAAAACTCAGCAATATCAAAATTATCTTTCGTTATATTTACGGCCATTCTAAAGAAGAAAAATTGGAATTTATTTTCAATCCTCCTTGTGATGCATACTGATTGACAATCAATGAGGATAAAGCAGAGTCTTCCTTTTTCTTTTTTTGTTCCATGTGAATAACTGTCAAGGATTGCTGTATTGTGGAAGGGTCATGCACTTCAGCTGCTGTGTTGTATCCAGAAACATTGCAACACAACTGGCTCTGGTTTCATCAGATAATATTCTAGAATTATACATTTTGCCACGAATCCTTAAAACAATGTAAATGTCTGACTTTTTGTGTTGCAAAATCCATGTATGTTACGTTGAGAGAAATGCAACATTCTTCCTTTCTTCATTAGAAAAAATTATTTTCAGATTTGATGAATATTCTTGAACCCATTCTCAGTCACACAAGAATGGCAGAAAATCTCAGAAAAAATAAATTTTCTTTTAGCCTGACAATTCTGCACTCTGAATAACTTATGCCTGTAAAATTGTGTTCATATACATTAGGGTAAGCACAGAGCAATCCATGGAAATCCATTTTCTTTCCTTGCAACAGACTTATACATGTGCATGTTTGTATATGCTCACATACATAACATAATCAAAACAAAGGGGATTCAAAGACAGGATAAAAATGACTAGTGTAGTCGTGGGTGATATGAATTAACATAGCCATACTACTGCCTTTATATATTGTGCCATCATTCCTTCATTCACATTCATGCATTTTAAATTTTAGAAAAACAGTTGTTTAGAACCAGCTGTCTTTAAGAGTGCCTTGGCATGTGTGTGTTCCAGGGACTGTTTTATGGTAGTGTGTGAAAGGATTATTTAAAGACCTTTTTCTCTTCAATTTCCCACTAATTTCCCAGTCTAATAGATCTGAAAGTCCTGCCTTTTTAAAGCATGACTTGGTTCCAGGTTTCTAGATTTCACTCAAGTTGGTCTTCAGCCAATATGCTCTCTCCCATAGAAAGTAAAGTCCTTTTTGAAGAACAGCTCCTTGTTTCCTGAGCCAGCTTGTTCTTCTGGTTGCTAGCTGCTCTCTGCCTTCAGGAAGAAGTGACACAAGTCAGGAATCTCTATAAAGAAACAAGATGTTATTAAGTGACTGTTGTGTAATGACTTTTGTTTGTGTTAGATTTTGGCTCCCTTTATGGAAATCAGTCTCTAATAGCATATCCCCATTTTGCACATTTTGACCACTTTTAGTATGCAAGTTGTGAATGAACAGAAAAGTTCATATTCACCTTCCTTAATTATGGTAAAGGAGTATGGCTCATTTTTTAGCATTGTCTGAGCATTTTTCTAGGGTAAGAATCAAACAGAAAAGCCAGATTGATTCCTGAATAGGGGCAGCTATAGATATGCACACACATTTATGTACACACATAGCTGTGTCTCATTAACATATTGAAATATTATGACTTGTGCATTCAGTGGACAAGCCAGAAGGCAGGATCAGTTGTCAGCATTTTTGAAAATTCAGTGCCTTCTGCTCATTTCTCTGGCAATTTTTAAAATAACAGACACTTGGAAATTTATAAGATAATGACTTCAGCTTCCAAAAAAGAATGTTTTCAGACATACCACAAATATTAAAAGTAACCAAACATATCAATTAAACATTTCAATAGGTATTTGAGAGACCCAGCAGAACAAAGGCAGCCAGTTCTTCCTTGATAGAATAGTAGTAAATTATCATGTAGTTCTTGAGATCTTGGGCATCAAGGAAAGGTATATTGCAGATGGGAGTTTTCAAGATATTTTTTACTTCAGAGATGCATCTGTAGTTGGACAGCAGCCACCTTTCCTCTGGGCACTGTGGAATGCAGGGGTTGCTCACAATCCCTCCATCATCAAAAATTGCCTTGTTAAGGATACCTCATACCGCTTGATGTTACTGTGTTTATATACTTCAGGAGTAATGGTAATAGTCCCACTAAGGTCTTCAATCTGCTGAGATCATGGGTGGGTTGAAATTACTCTAAACACAGACATCCATCACTGGTTCATCCCATGTCTATTTCGAAGAGTACCTTGGCACAATAAAAGGCATTAGCTTTTGGACCACTGGAGTACATTAAATCAGTTAAATTTTTTTTGGCAGAAATAGTTGCAGCATCAGATTTTGCCTTAATTAAACCTTGTAAAACTAAACTTTGGCACATGCTTGACCTGTAGGGAAATCATAATTGTGTTCTTCCTCTGCAGTACACCTTAGCAAGCAAAGGGTGGCTCCAGCTTTGCTGTTGAATATTTATTATGTAGAGTTCACTAACTTTTTTTCTTACTCCATCTCCTTGATAGTCTCAGAGCCAAAAATAAAGGCTTCTTAGATATTAAGACTTAGATGTTTAAGACTGCCCTAAATTTTATCCCTTCTTAATATTTTTTTAGATATCAATCCCAAGCATTAATTCTGAGAGTCCCAATAGTTTTGTTTTACCATGTGAGTACGCAGCAAATGTAGTGACAGAGCAGGAATTCACTGTTGAAATACAGTAGAAAAATAGAACTTGTTTTCCAAGCGCACGGAGTCTAAATCATGAAATAACATGTGAGTCCAGAGAGGGAAGCACTGAAGAAAAAAGAGATGTTCCACAGGAGATAGGGACAACACAGTGTTGGGGACACCTTGACAAGAGAGAATGAATGCTAAGAGGAGATTTGAGGAGAGAAAATAAGACATCTTTGTGAATGTTTCTGGAGAGCTGTTTTTGATCATTCAAGACAATGAGGACAAAGCATGAGGTGCTTGCTAAAAATATATCAAGTGCATGAGGGGCAAGTTTGATGATCAGGAGTTGATCTTTCAGTCTTGAATGAGAGACTATAAATATGATAAGGAACAAGTGCCAAGATACTAGGAAATAAGGATGAATTGTATACAACTGTGTAAAAGAGAGTGTAACTTTTTACTGATATGTGGAGGAAGATGAGACAACCATATAGAAAGGCTATGAAACTTACCTCTTCTCTAGTATCCTGGAAGGGGTTATTGGGAAAATTGCCAGGGCTGGAGAAAAGCACTGCAGTATCTGTCATTTGAAATGGTGAGAGAGTGGACAAAGAAATTGTCTGTGTGGGTGGACAGAGAGGGCAGAGATGGGAAATAAAAAGCATGTACAAGTCACAAAGTTTTACTATGTATTTGGAAGGAATCAGTGATATCCCGTTTGAAAGTGAATTCTAAAAGATGTTATAAGGAATAGAGCTGATTAAGTAAGAAGATGACACAACCAAGAAAGGAAAATCTGTCGTGGAAAAATCCAGCTGGGTTGTAATTTTGCAGAGCACTTAAACATTCGAAAAACAGAGTGCATTGTATGGCTTTAAGTAATGTATTTCTTCAGATGCAAAACCGTATCTCTTTCTAAAGGTTCTTAGTGCTTTTTGTGCCCCTTCCATTGTTAGGTACAAAGGTTCATTTCAAATTTACTTTCCAGTTCTAGTTCATTAGGTAAAAATAATACTTTAGAGAATTTAATTTGTAGGTTTTAAAACTGATTCCTGATGAGTATTTGTTCCTTAGTTTTTCATTAAATTGTAATTTTAATATTTCAGGTTTTACAACCCTTCCACTGTGACTGCAGCTATTAAGAGTTAAATGTAATATTTTTCTGGAAGAAAAAGCATGCCAATGCATTCTTTGCAAGCTCCTTCACAGTGATGGAAGCCAGTAGTGGTTTTGAAAGTCTTTATTCTGGTAAAAATATAAAAAATTTTACAAAAGACAACAGACACCAAGAATCCATTTTCAATGTGTATGGGCTGTTTGGTTTCTTAAAGCTGTATCAAAAGTGTTTCAATGACAGCTTCAACTGCCCTACTAGATGAAAGAAGTTAATTGTATCTAACCTTTGTAGCCAAACAGGCCACATGTTTGGAAAAGAAAATGGTAGCCTGAGACTCTTTCCGCACTGCATGATCAGTCTTTTAGCAGAATTGCAGTACAGGTAGTCTGTGCTTCCAACAGAGATTGGATAGATAGATAGATAGATAGATAGATAGATAGATAGATAGATGATATAGATTAGAGATAGATAGATAGATAGATAGATAGANGAGATTGGATAGATAGATAGATAGATAGATAGATAGATAGATAGATAGATGATATAGATTAGAGATAGATAGATAGATAGATAGATAGATAGACAGATAGATAGATAGACAGATAAAGGTTCACCCAGTGTCATTTCTGCCATGGAAGGAGAGAGAACTGGGTCCAGTTATGTCAGTGTTCATGTTGGTTTTTAGGGAAAGCTTGCCAGCATGCAGTTTCCTGCAGCTCTCAACAAAAGATGTTGGTCTTTTTCAACTTTTTCAGCGTGATAATCAAGTGATCTTGCCATTCCTGGGATGAGAATGGCAGGTTGCAGTACAATGTTCACCAGCTCTTTTCAGCTGCAAAATATTGCATTATCCAGGCAATTGGGGCAGGTGTGATGCACTAGGTCTTTGAACAAGAAACAGCAATTTTGTGTCTTTCTAACATAACTCTTCTGTGCTCTTATGACTAGATAAGCAGATCTGCTTACACATTGCCAGTCTGTGTCTTTAAAAAGAGAGGACTCAAAAAAAAAGGTTTTTTCAGTAAAATTTTCCTAGTATGATCTGGGTGGAATCTGTTAGGAATTTATGAAAAACTTTTGCCCATTTGAAGCATACATTCAAAGCCACTACTTTTTAATGTAATATTTTTACCTTTAATTTTCTACAGAAAAGCAAATATTCAAAAGCTATAAATTCATAGAGCTGCTGGGTCTGTACCAACACACATGGACAATAATTTGGCCGTTTGGTTTTTTACATTTTCATAGATGACATTTAGAAGAAAATTATCTGTAGCTTCTGGAAAAATATTATGGAAAAATATGCAGAAGATCAATGGTTCCAAACAGAATTATATGAACAAATATATTTGTTATGAAATCTGTACTGAAAATAGAATAAAAATAATTTAAGCTATCTAGTAAAGTCACTTGTTTCTAAGTTATTTAAGTCACTGTCTATAGAACCCTTGGAGACTTTTTTTTCCTGTTACTTTGGAGTAAATACAAAAGATATATAAGCTCCTTTACAGTTAGTAAATTCATTTTGATATGCTGGGGTATAATAAATGAATGAATTTGGAAGTACACATTAGTAACAGGTGAACAGTAAAAATAAGTCATTTGGAACAGTCTGCAGCTTTGATATAAGGCATCCAGCAGGGAGCTCAGACATTTTTACTTTGACTGCAATGCAATATCTTTGAGACTGTTTCCCTCTCCATGAAATGAAGTCTGCACTTTTACCTCTGTTGAGCCAGCTCTGACATGTGATCCATAAAGCAGTGATGCACTCCTGTTACTAAAGTTTATTTAAAAACTGTGCATCAGTAGTTTATACTAAACAAAACCACAAGAAATGCAGGGAGGAGACCCTGTAGACACTCAAGGAAGCAGAGATGAAGGAAAAAATTAAAATGAGAGTTTGAAGCAAATATAAATGTTGAAATTAGTTTTTGCACTTTTAAGCGTGTTTTAAAAAGATTCATTTTCTAAAAATATTTAAAATTAGATTGAATAATAAGATTTTCAATAGACAGACTTTTTAATCTTTATTTGTACAGGATTGAGCACAACAGATCTGGTGACAGGAATAGCAACAGCAAAAACTAGAAGTGGTGTCGAAACTTATCAAAACAAGGGATTGAATATTGAAGCTTATAAAGCTTTTCTTTCTTGGACATTATGATTGGACAGATATGGCTCTGTCTGTGATACCATCTTTTCGTTCTTTTTACCTGAGTATTATTTTAATAGAAGAGTGACAAGATTCTGTAAAATTAATACATATTCCTAAAACTGTCCTTCATTAAAAATAATTAATAAGTTTATCATTTAGCCTTCCAAGAAGCAAACATAAACTCCTTTGTGTTACTTAGAACTATTTCTAAAATGCAGTTGCTGGTTTTGTGCCATTGCCTTTGAAACACATTGCCAGGCTTTGAAACACATTGCAGTTAAATACAGCAAGTACTGTATTTAACTAAGGATAAGGGGCCCAGTGCTGGTCTTACTACTGTGTGCTTAACAGCTATGGAAAGATAATGCTCCAGTGGTTGGGCCCATATATCTGCTTTTAATGGATTTTGACCAAACATCTTAACATTTTCAGTAATTTCACTGCACCTGTTTCATGTTCATACTTCTCCTGAGGTCCATAAGGTACCAGCTAAACAAGCTGGGAGATGTGTCATCAGGTAGCCCCTAGGAGGAAATCAAACTTCCTTACAAATACCACTGAGAGCCCAGCACTTCCCAGACAGTAGCCATGACATAAACACGATTCCTGTGGAGGCCCAAGGTAAAAATGAGGAAAGCTGCTTCAAACTTGCATGGCGTGCCATGTACACATTGTCTCAGCAGGGACATTTGGTCATAGATCTGCCTTCTCCAGCTCAGAAAAACAAAGGTTTCAGGCTTGTGTTCAGAAAGATGTGAGACACCTTTCCTCACATTTTCTTTTTTATGATGGTCTTAAATTTTCTGTATGCTTTTATAATTTCCCCCAGAGACCAAAAGTGACTCAAAGTCATTTTGTCAAAGTGACAGAAGTCAGACAGGCAAGATCATGATGTCCCAGATAATGTCTCTTTGGCTGAAGTAATTACGGCTTCAGATCTCTTGCTCGTGTCCATTTAATTCTCAGTCCCAGAAGATCAATTCAGAGACATGCTATGAGTTTTGGAGATGTTAGCAGTGCCTATTCTGACCCTGATTTTTCAGAGTCCTCAAGCAACCCGCATTGACAAGGATGAAGGAAATGTTAGAGTTGTTTTATTCTTTAGACAGCCACTGCCAGATACAGGCACATAAGCATTAAAATCAGCCTGAGCATACTCCCTTTGTGCAGTACTAATCAAAGAAATACAGTCTTTCATGAGTGAAGTATAGATGCAGCTATAGTGAGATCCATATTTCTGACAGCTATTTATTTAAATAAAGCAAGACATTGGGCTCTTCCCTATGTATTATGTGATTTTTCTCTTAATGTAATCTCAGTAGTGCATCCTGTCTAGTTCCCCTATGTCTATCTTACAAAGTTTTCTAACTGTCAGTGAGTTTTCTAAATAAGTAAATCTCCCTCGCAGCAATTTCAGTTTATCAAGATGATAAATCATGGTACTTCTTACCCTCAGGCAAAACATGATGTCTCTTACCTGGGTATTTTTAAGCATTTCAGCCTTCAGGTCTGACGTTTTTCTCACTTTCCTGACTCGATTTTACATTATTTCTCTGGTGATTTGAGGTCTGGGACACATACTGGATTTAATGTCTGGTTTAGCAATTCACTGCTTGCTTTCCATTTCATGGAGCTCTATTCAGCTCTTCAAGAAACAACACTGAGCATCACTAAGCAAGTTTGCAGTGTAGATTTTGACACAGCAGTGAAAATACAGAAAACTGGGCCCTCTCGTCCCTCTCTGTTGGAAGACTAATTAAACAGGAGGTTGGAACAGGCACACAACATTTAACTTTGAGGTTAAGTACATGCAAGGCGCATTTCTGCAAGAGAACAGTCTCAATTAAATGAGGTTGCTCATGATCAGTTTTAGTTTAGCAAGCTAGTTGGTACCCAGCTTTTACAAACTGCTTCTTTGCCAGTCTGGGTTAAAGAAGATGCTTTCTAAGCTCAAAGAATTTGGGTGTTATTCAAAGTTCACTCAGTCTTTGACTGCAATGTGCTTTATTGCCAAACCTTCAGAGCTCATATGGACTTCTTTTATTACCAATGAATATGACAGCTGACTAATGCAAGGCTTCTAGACTTCAGCTGATTTTCTTGCTAGACTTTTTTTGCATCCACACAGAGTAAACGACTGGTTTAGTTCACTGTATCAAAGAAAGGGATATCATCAAAATTCATTACTGTTAGCATGGTAATAAAGCTTTTCTGTAACTTTGTAGAGGAAAACTTGAAAATTTATTGACACTAGATGAATATTAATATAATCTTCATTATAATTGCAATTTAAATTACCAGAAAATATCGACTGTATTCTTATTTTTAAAAATATCCAATTATTCTATGAGAGAAGGTGAGAAATTCTATCAAAAATTTCTGAAGCTTTGTGTATAATTCAACTGCTAATGTTTGGAAACAGCTAGCTGTTACAGTGTTTTTTCTGCATCATTCTTTTTCTGTGGCTATGATTTGTAAATAATCTAATGCCCTGACCCCAAATGATTTTGCCATTTGTTCCTATTTGAAAAAATTTTGCTAGAGATGTCATGGAATACTTCCATTAATTTATAATAATAAAGCAGTGTGGACAGCTTTGCACCTACCAGAAAGGGGGAAATACAGCTCAAGTCAACCTATGTACTGTAGCAGGTGAGATATTCCTGATTTGTAATGGAAGAAACCTTTGAAAAAAGAAATTTCATATCAAAATATTGCTACTTATATTATGAGATGTGGCCACTAGTTTTATTTTAATAGCAACATACATAACAAAATAGATTATAAACGCTGCTCTATTTTTCCTCCCAACTTTCTTGTTATAATTTCAATAAAATAAACCTAATAATTAAGTCAGCCCAGTGGCTATTAGAGATTTATACCACCAATAAGTTAATAGAATAATTTTTGACCAAGTGGATCTCCAGAGACTAAGTCATTATAATTTTGAACCTGCAGTGTCTCTCTTGGACGTGAATTGGCAGACGAGTACGAGTACAAGTATTGGCCGGAAGCGTTGTTCCCATGGAAATGTTATTTCCTATGTCACATCTGCCCCCATAATGCTGGTTTTGTTAAATTTCTTCAGTAAATTAATTAAATAAGAGCATCTCTGATTGAGTTAACAGGTCTATTACGAATGGCATTAAAATTCATCTCCTGCTTGTAAAAAGCAGTAAACAAAATCTTCAGTGGAGACAGGAGACATATATTAGAAGATATCTTTTACAACAACTGAAAAATTGTTAAAATCCTTTCCCTAGGATATCACAGCCCACAGCTGTACTACACACTTGGCAACGTGGATTTTCAGTATTATGGATGCCTTATTTTCATTAGGGATCATTAACAGAGAACTAAGCTGGAAAGCAATAATATTAATTTTGCTTTGACTTTGAAATAAAGAAACCTGCAAGGTCTGCCAAATGACTTGTGTAAATCTGATTCTCTGATACATATGTTTATGGCAGAGCAATGAGATTAGAAGTTGTGATTTCCAATACTGCTGCAAAGACAACTGAAAAATACAAACAGGATCCTCAAAAATCCTACCAACAACATAGAGTACAATGAACTGTATTGATATCTTCTTCTTCACATTTAAAATTATTAACAGCATTGTAAATTGGAAAAATGCCTGTGCTTCATAACACTGGTTTTCATTTAATTTCAAGTATATTCATTGATAAGTGAAAAAAATAATCAAGCCTTTCATAATAATTTTAGTCTATCAGTCATTGAAAGATCTTAGTCTTTGTAGAATAAGTGATATTCTTTGTAATTGGTTAATGATTACAAAGTCACTGGGTATAAGGATTCTGTACTGCTCTCTGTGCTGCTTTCTGCCACAGACTGGTGTGGTTCAGAGCCAGGGCCTGATTTAAAAAACTCTAAAGATTTATAAATCTTTAACAGTACATTACTACTGAAGAACTTAGAAGGTTAGTGAAGGGAGAAGATGAAGCTGGGTGGCAGCTCTGGCGTTTCTGTCACTGGAACTTATTTTGAGCTGACAGATGGATTGTGATATCAGTGTGGGGTTTTTAGTTTATGTTTTGGGGAGTTTGATTTTATTTTTTGTTTTCTGGCCTAAACAAAGGATTCCTGGTGAAATTTGTCACTTACTGTGTGAATCAGGCAGTTTTTAGAAAATATTTCTGTTTCTGTAGACAGGAATCTGACCACAGTGCCTTCCAACTCTGCAACTAATTTAAAAACTGCAGCCAAAGACTGCAGGTTTTTACCTATGGCAACAGGACAAGATTTTCCATTTAGAACATGTGTTACAATGAGCATTTATTGTGTTTGCACCTGCTTCATGGAAAACATAACAGCCAAAACCAGTAAAAAATAGTTTTTAAAAATAGTTTTTTCTTGTATTATTAAATGCTTTCAAGTCCATCAGAAACTGAGAGAGGCAGGATGAAGCTTCTGACTTGTTTTTTACTACCTAGCATCCAAAAATATTGAGTAAACCAAGGTTTTATCTGGAACCTGTTTAGGATCTAGAACATTTGCCCACAGTGCAGTCCATCTTACCCAGTGCACAAGTTACAAGCTGTATACTGTCCCAGGCGAAGTGGCTTCAAATCAGTTTTACTGCCTTTAGGGCAGGATTCTTTTGTACTGTGAAATCTTCCCTCTCCTTAACCCAAAGCTCACAAAGAGTTTCTTTCCATCTTGGTCTGATATCAAGGAAATGGTCTGCCTAAAGCAGGAGATACCAAGACTAAATCAAAGACCTTGTGAGACCTATTTCTCCGCTTCTCTTCTGTGAGGGTTTCCTTAGGCACTTTATGGAATTCCCCTCTGGCTATGCAAAAATTGCAAAAAGGATTTTTTTCCAAATAGCCAATTCTAATCATTGTTTTTTGGAAGTTTCTCTGGCAGTGTTTTCTAATCTTTCTGTAATTCAGTACAAGTATTGACAAACTGGAGAGAAAAAACAGATCATTTCTGATTGTGTGCTGTAGTAAGAGTCTGGAAGACTTTGAAAGCACATTTTTTTCCAGGCAGTAATTACACTCTCGGTTTTGAAAACAGGTGTGTCTCTGCAAAAGACAGTGGAGATTAATGCCTTTAAGAAATCCAAAACATTAACACTGCAATTCCAGAAGGCTGTGTTTGAACAGCAGTTTTATAGCTGCTTGCTGTTTTTTTTTTAAAAGCATTCAGAAAAAGCTTATGGGCCAGAATTGGGCTGTTGAATATCATAATTTGAAAACAATTTGAGATTTCTAATTTCATCAAGGAATTTAAGGCTATGTCTAGACCAGTAAGCAAAATAGGACCAGGACATAGTCTTGATCATCTATATTGTTTAAACAGCTTGTGTTCTCTTTGGCATAGGTTTGTGCTGGACATACTGATAAAGTGACCCTGATTCAGATCAGGGACAATTCAGGTGATGGCATAAATTGGGGTCAGTTTCCTCCAGGCAGGATGCCTGATAAAACCCTGTTTTGGGAAGGATGTAAGCTAGTGTAAACTAGCCTGCTGTGTATATGCAGGCTGTCAAGACCAGAGAACAGGCCCAACATATTTGATTAACTGCTCTAGGTGTGGCACAGAACTCTTCACTGGATACAAGGACCATATTAAATTTAACAGAATCGTAGAATTCTCCTGATTTGGAAGGCACCCAAAACAACCATCAAAGTACAACCCCTGGCCCTGCACAGAACAGCTCCAAGAGTCACACCATGTGTCCGAGGGCATTGTCCAAACACTTCTTGAGCTCTGTTGGGCAGGGTGCTGTGACCACTTCCCTGGGGAGTCTGTCCTAGTGCCCAGCCACCCTCTGGGTGAAAAGCTTTTTCTGGTATCCAACCTAAACCTCCCCTGACACAGTTCAGGCCATTCCCTCAGGTCCCGTCACTGAGGACAGAGAAGGGATCAGTGTCTGCCCCTCCTCTTCCCCTCACAAGGAAGCTCCAGATTGCAGTGAGGGCTCCCCTCAGTCTCCTCTTCTCTGGAGTGAACACACCAAGTAACCTCATCTGCTTCTCATGGCTTCTCCTCAAGGCCCTTCACCGCGTCCGTTGCCATCATTTGGGTGCCCTCTATTGCCTTTATATCTTCCTTATATTGTGGTGCCCAAATTTGCACCCAGGACTCGAGGTGAGGCCACCCCAGTGCAGAGCAGAGCAGGACAATCCCCTCCCTTGCCCAGCTGGTGATGCTGTGCCTGATGCACCCCACCCCCAGGACATGCTTCACCCTCCTGGCTGCCAGGGCACTGCTGGCTCATGGTTAACTTGTCTGTGACCCCCAGGTCCCTTTTTGTCGTGCCAGTCTCCAGACTCTTGTTTCCCAGTCTGTATGTACAATCCCCATCCCAGGTGCAGAATCCAGCACTTGTCTTTGTTAAACTTCATATGGTTGGTGATTTCCCAGACCTCTGATTTGTCAAAGTCTCTCTGCTGAGCCTTTCTGTGCTCAAGGGAGTCAGCAGCTTCTCCTAATCTAATATCATCAGCAAACTTTAGAATACCTTTGACATCACTGGTATCTGTCAGTCTGACTCTCCTCAGCTGGCTAACATGATATATTTTTAAGAATACTATTTAATGGCTAGGGCTCTCATACTCCACCATTGGCTTTAAATTACAAATATATATAGATATCTTACTGTAATTTCTTTTCTAATGTCTTATTTTTCTCTCTCTTTTTTTTTTTTTTTAAGGACTTTCTGCTTTATCTTTGAGAATGTATTCCTCTAAAATATGCATCTTTCCTTTTCCTTTATTCACTGGAAAACTGAAGTGTCTGAAAAGATATTTACACTAAGACCTGCCTGCAGCTCTTGGTTTCCTCAAGAGGTTTCTTGGATTTTGGGATAGTGCAGGAAGCAATGTTCCTGTGTGACCTTTGCCCTTCATCCTGCTCTTGTTGATAGTTTGGTCCTGTTAAGCCAAAGGAAATAGCCTGGCTGCCACATTCACTCTGCTCTTGCTGTAGGCTGTGGGCTGCCACATAGCTGTGGTTGTGTGCTGATTTTGTTTTTGTTTTGGTTCTAATAATGGTGTTATTATGTCATTATGCACATATTATTTGAACTAGGAGAATTACTTTATTTCCCCCTTTATTTTATTCTTTCCCCCCTGCATCTGGCTGTATATTCTCTTTGGTGAGGATATTTTTAAAATTATTATTACCTTATAAGACACCTTGAGAACCCTATTTTTACTGCATATCTATTCATTGACCTGTACAATTTCATAAATTACTTTTATATAATGTCTGTTTTAAAATACTGTTGAACATACTTAACTGGTTGTGTGTGAGATTAGATTTATGTATATGTACATATAAAGAAAACTTCCAGTAATTTCTGTTTCCTGTTAAGGAAAAAGGTTGCATGATTTACTCTCTAAATTTTACTCTGAGGTCAACCTTTCTATTACCTCAGGAAGGAACCACATCTGACATACAATACCCAGTTTTTTCTGAGAATGATCCATTTGTGGCACTGCCAAAAGGCAGGCTGGGTAGAAGGATGGTTTCTGCTAGAGAGGGTATCAAGTATCTGCCAAGAAATATTAGTGAATGAGGGTTTGGATGGCCAGAAAGGATTCAGAGTGCTGATGAAGGAAGTGCTCATGACCACTCTAGGTTTTGAGGTACTATAAACCACTCATAACTCTCCTAGTATGTATTTCTCAAAGTTTTTTTTTGCTAAGAGAGGAATTGCAAAAAACCAAAGTCCCTGCTAAGGGATGGCTTCCTCCAACAGAGAGGGCTGTTTGCTGGTTAGGACTATAGCAAAGATGTCTTCTCTGCTGCTTTTAGAGAAGGGGGAAACTCTCAAGCCTTTAATTGAATAAAACAGTTTTAGAGCTCTACTGGGAAAAAAATAGAGGTTTGTGAATGAATTTTTAGTATCAACCATTTGCACTAGTATTTGGTATGCCCACTTAAATCTAAACCCCTTCCTTTCTTCTCATTTGAATTCCCTTTCCTACCTTTCTCAAAAAGTTGGCCAAGAGAAGGTGTCTGACTGAAGTCTACATCATTACTGGCAGGAGTACACAGCAAAACATTTTGTGGTATGGAAGCCTTTAGACAGCAGCCAAGAAGCAAACTTTAGTAATTCATAACACTTTCATAGATAACTGCACAGTGAAACTATAGCGACCAGCCTCTTTAAAGACAGTGATTTCTTTAATTAGGGCAACTATTGCAATCCATTCCACTTAAATAGAGCTGTACATCTTGGAAAGGACACAAAAAATGCACCTCAAAGGCACATTCAACTCAGGAAATGGTGACTTTCTCTTCCATGTAACTTTTGTATTAAAATTCAGAATATTTCTGTTTCCGCTGATAACATAGGACCTTTACTGAATGGTAATATCACTTATAAAACAATGCATCAATTACTGTTTGCTATATGATAGGAACTCACTGATTTTCTGGGTATTATTTTTGGAATATGGATCACTGAAATAGGTTGTTCTGCAAGCAGTGAAAAACTTACTTCCCCAACTAGCCTATATCTGTGGATGAGCTTCCACTAGGAGAGATTCTCTGACTTCTCCTGAAATCTTTCCCCAAAGAGGCATGCATAAGATCTGTCTCCAGGAATCTGTTTTGAAATAGTTTTAGAAATGAAATAGCTTTAGTTTCCTACCGCTCTGTCAAATTTGATCTGATTTTAAAAATACTGAAAAGAGAGAGACTTGACTGAAAGAACACATTAATCATATTTCCTTTGAGAACTTGGATCAAAAATAGCATTACTGGATAAGGGGCTCTAATTTTCCAATTCTTAGTAAAATTTTGCTGAAGATAAAGTTGAAGATACTAGTTCTTCACAGCCATGTTTTTCCTAGACCTCTGGTATTTTTACATGCAAGATAATGTTGAAACTGCGAACTGATTTCTGTGTCATCTGTTTTCTTTGACTGAATTCTTAGAGGTTTTAGTTTGATAAAAAATACAGCATGTGATGTTATCATCTAACAACTAAGTTAACACAGTGCTAATAAGACACAGAAATACAAATTCTCTTTTACTGTTTCCCTGCCTTCCTCTTTACCCACATCCTCTCCCACTCCTCCCTTGGTGCTAATGTACTCATGAGGGTCAGTGTGTACTAACATATAACAACAAAGAGAGCTGAAAGAGGGTAAGAAAAAATCTTCCCGGTTACCACTGTGTTCAGTCTTTTGTGATTCTGTCTCCAGGCAAGGCCACTGTGTCTCTCTCTCTCAGTTTTGTTTTATGCTTCTCCATCTGCTGATCCATTCTCTCATTCATATTTTTCCTTGCAACTTCCCTGAGAAGCACACTCAGTATTTTTAAATGGTAAAGGTCTACTTCTGCTATGAACCAACTCTTATGTTTCCCTCTGGGTTGTGGCTAAGCTATAAGTCTTCATTTACTTTTGAGTGCACTGTGTTAATTCTATAGTTAAGTTACTGACAGAATATGTATTGCAAAATCTTCATAAAGAAACAATAATGCCTTCCTTTTATGAAATGGATTTAAGGCCATTATAGGTAAGGGAAAAGGAGTATATATTTTTTGTATACTCAGAAAAATTTTTTCTAGAGACATTTGCTGAGCACTAAAGCTCTAGCAACAGCTTTTGCATGTATTTGAAAATCTGTTTAAGAAGCAAAAATATTCATTTTAGCTTTTATATATTGGTGGTTTAACAAAAAAAATAATTTCCCCTGGATTCCAGAAATATTCCACAGTTTTGTGAATTGTTTAAAATGGCATCTCATGGCAACTTTTTGGTGAGAAGTGCTGTACTGAAAAGAATAATAAAGGTCTAAGTTCTGTGCAAGAACTTCACTGAAATAGAAAATTCTCTATTAATTTTCAGTCCCGCATGTACCCCAGAGCTTCCAGTTCTGGATATTTGTTCAGATACCTACTAATTAGATGTCAGGGCAAAATTTGGATAAGTGCTGTTGTCATCAGTGTAAATTGCCATTTCTGAGGAAAGGAAAGGTCTCAGCCTGGACCACTGGTAGATCAGGTTCCCCTGGGACACCTGAAATGCTGCAGCAGATAGTTTAGATGCATAGAGCACATTTACAGAGTCTCTAAACAAGTACAAAAGATACATCAGAATTGAATTCCATTTTATCAGTACTGATGATCTATGCCACATAACAGTCAAGTGTTGTGTGAAATACGTATCCAGTGCCTGTATTTGTTGATGCAGAGATGGAGGAAAAGCCTATGGGTGTTCATTGCTGTACGATGCCTGACCTAAACCAGATTACTAAGAACATCCTTGAAATATCTGAATGTATAGTAACCAAAACTGGCCTTTAGACTGATGTTCTTTTCCACTCAGTAGTGAATCAAGTGTCTGTTTTCCAGAGGATTATAGGTTATTTATATAGTGCATGTATGTGAGAAGAAGAGGCTTACAGCACTGAGGGCAGAACTTAAATTTTCCAAACAAGAAGTGATTATATGATATATGGATGCATTAATTCTTTGGTATGCTTTTGCTGGTAATAAGTTTTAAGTCAATCAGTAAATAATTATTTTATTATTATTATTATTTAAAACACAATTTTGATGAGTCAAGTATTTTTACAGAGGACCAACCAAGACACTAGAATTAAAGTTTCTCCTTTTACCTCTTAAAACCAAACCCTACCTGTGTGATTAGCTGCTTTTACCCTCTAGTCTCCCAAAACCTTCCATCTGAAACCTGTCCTTTTCTGTCTTCCCCTTTTTACTCTTTGTCTGCACTGTTTATCCGTCAACTGGCTGACAGTGTCTTTACATCCAAAATGCAAAGCAGACAGATGGCCATCTCAGGAAAGAACATGACTAAGAGCACCAGCATCAGCGGGGAGATGTACACGCTGGAGAAGAACGATGGCAGCCAGTCGGACACGGCAGTGGGCACTGTTGGTGGTGGCAGCAAAAAGAGACGCTCCAGCATCGGTGCAAAGATGGTCGCCATCGTGGGGCTGTCGAGAAAGAGCCGTAGCACATCACAACTCAGCCAAACTGGTAGGAACTAGATGTTTTTTCTCTCTCTCAAATCATCAGTTAAATGTACATAATACTTATGTGTTTACAGTTTAATCATCTGAAGATCCTGTTGAAGTTGCCTCATCAGCAATATTCTATGGAATGAAGAAAATGGTCAATTATCTTTTTTCCTCTGAACATTTACTAAACTTTTTTTTTTTTTTTTTAAACAAAGATCCTTTTCAGGTTGGACTGAAGCTTCTATCTTCTGCTTGCTGGAACCTGCTTAATACACTAATTCCTTACTTTTCAGCTTTTCAGGAACCGACATGAGCTGTACTTTCATTTGGGGGGATTCCTTACAAAAGTTTCTGAAGGGTCACCGAAACGCTGCAAGATGCCTTTGGTTTTGTCACAGATAGTGTTTGTGTATTTCAACATGAGGTTTTTCCACCTTTAAATATGCAACCTTATTTCAAAATAAAAAAAATTTTCCTGAACAAAATTATATGTTATGTTACTTCAGTGCAAATGTTTTATTGTGTTTTAATTACTTTCTTTTCAGCCTATAAGTGTATTCGCCATCCTTAGAAATTTTCCTCATTTCTCTTTCTCTCAATTCAAATTGGATAGTTCAATGTGCTGCCTAGGAAAATGGAGAGTTTTTCTGCTCTGATGCCAAAAGCATTTAAAATCTCACACTTTTTTTTAATTTCTTCCTATTCTGGGGAAAATCCATATAATGCACTCTGAAAAGCTCAATGTCAAATAATGACCCTGTATAGGACAAGCATATTTTACATGGAAAAAAGTTACTTGTGTTTGAATAACATTCGTATAAAAGAAACATCTAAGCAATTTATATAAGTACGCATATATATATTTTTTATATGTCTATATAAAATATAGTGCAAGGTATATACAGAATATATGTTGTAATCT
The DNA here is from genome assembly GCA_013400635.1 of Hypocryptadius cinnamomeus. NCBI lineage: Eukaryota > Metazoa > Chordata > Aves > Passeriformes > Zosteropidae > Hypocryptadius > Hypocryptadius cinnamomeus. The sequence goes on along the minus strand of VYZP01027935.1, from coordinate 9,127 downwards.
TAGTATTCAAAAAAAACCTGTTGTGATGTTTTCATACATTCAATGTAAGTTTGCAGTGCCCTGCTGTGTGAGGTCCCATCTGAAGGTCTCCATTGTGCTAGCCACCATTCAAACACAGATAAGAGATTTCTTGGTTCTTTCCAAATCAAAGTGATAAGAGTTTTAATGTACAACAAAATGGAGCAAAACAATGACTTGCACTGTCAGAAACTGTGGTAAATTTTTCAAGTAAACTTTTGGGGGGTGTGGGCAGGATTTCAAGTACTGTAAAGAGTAGAACTAAAAAAGAAAGGAAAGAAGGAGAGGTAGCAATGTGGAAGAGGGTGGGAAGATTGACTGTGTGACTTATTGAATGCAGTATGAACAGGAGGGAATGAAGAAGTGGGGAAAGAATGTCTATAAAGAAAGCCCTGAATATCATGCAGACACTGATGACTCCATCAGTAGGCAAGTCTTTGCAGCAGGGATGTGTTTTACCAGTTCACTTGCAGGTTATGGAAAGGACAGGTTCATGTACATTTCTATTTTCTTTGAAATAAATGACAGATAAAAGATGAAGTCACCTTCACACAAATCTGGGAAGTGTCTGGTTAGGCAAGAAAAAAAATGAATCACTTGCTTACCTGGAAGTCTAAATTTTTGCCTTGTGATAGTACAGAGCTATGTAACTGTATAGATGCATTAGAATATAAAATCATATACAATGCAGTACATTACTTTTTATTATCTAATCTGGTCTCTCTTGCTGTAAGAGCTATTAAATGAAGGATGTCAGCTCTTTGTACATTGCTCAAGTATGTCTCAGCACTAGAGAGAATCTGTATTGTGTGTCTGGTCTAGATCTGATTTAAATACCATGCTGTCTTTGTTATTTGGTACTTTTAAGCTGGAGTTTTTCTCTCTGTTATGTTCAATCAGTTGCCCAATGACTGGTTAGGGACAAATGTGAAATACAACTGTCTCAAATATTACTCAAAGTCTTTAGACCCACTGATCGTGAGTAGGGTGTTCTGACAAACTCTTGGGTGAGGAGCTGTAATTCAGTGCTGTCAGAGGAGTGGCAGGAGCCGGGGAGCTGGCATGGCTCTGGCTGGCAGCCCCTGTCCCTTGGCTGCTCCCCAGGACTGGCCTGTGCTCAGGGCTGGCCTGTGCCTGGCCCCGACCAGAGCAGCCAGAGCAGCCCCTGCTGCCATCTCCTGGAAAAGCCCCTCGTGTTGGTTGGGTATGGGGATACAGGTAAGGGCTGAGGGTTGTTTTGTAGAGCTGGTGCTGCACACCTGCTCCTGCTGCTCCATTGGCACAGCATCTCCAAGGGGCCCTGTCTGGTGGCCACACATCGCTGCTGCTACAGGACAGCACAAGCACCTTTTAATAGCTGGGTCACATAAGCATTGCTGGCTGTGGTGAGCAGGCCTGTGGCTGCATGTCAGGCCCTGGATGAGCTGTGTGCATGGTGCTGTGTCTACAGTGACACAACGTGATGGCTTGTTGGATTGGTGAGGGTGACGTCACACCATGAAGAAATACCTCGCATGTCTTCAGATCCTTCACAATGAGAATGGTGAGACACCAGAACAGGTTGCCCTGTGGATGCCCCATCCCTGGAAATGTTCAAGGCAATGTTAGATGGGGCTCTGAGCAACCCAAGTGGAGGGTGTCTCTGCCCCCGCTGCAGGGAGGTTGTAGCTAGAAGGCGTTTAAGGTCCCTTCCAACCCAAACTGTTCTCTTTCCATCCATTGGTGCATCTTACAGAAAATGTTAGACAATAACATTGTACATTGATACCAGAGGATTAAAACTTGCAAATAAGGTTATTAATGAATTTATAAATTTCTCTGGCTTGTCTCATCATGTTTCTTTTCTCAGATGGTGGGTGCCTGCACAAGGAATCATGTATTTGTACAATCTGGAACCAAAACACTAATTTCCTGTAGGTGTCTTGTAAGTACAGTTCTCTGGAACTGAGAGGCAGGAGATATTCAGGTGTCAGGGCACTGGTACCATGTAGAAACTGGATGAAGTATAAAAGTTTCTTAGGTACTTGGGCTAGCTAAGTATCTCCTTACATATCAAGCTTGAAAAAGCATACCAATATCAGAAGATAACACTATTTCTATAGAAAGTTGTGTGCTCATATGGAAATCAGTGTAGAAATGTCTATCTGTGTATGGAAATCAGTGTAGAAATGTCTGTGTCTCTGAAGCTTTTTTCAAGTGTTTTGTAAAGTACAGTTTTACTTCAGTGGTTTTCTTCATTCATATTTTATAACTAAATCTATGCCAGAAGTTTTTCTGAAAGTAGGTCATCATAACTGTTTTCAGGACTGTGTATCAGACTTTCAATACATGCCTTATAAGGTCAGTTTTAAATGCCTTTTCAAATTATATTTATAATGTTTCTTGTTATTTCATAGTGCTAGAAATGTATTTTTTATTCTGGTCTGTATTCCTTTTCAGGTAGGAACAGTTGTTTTACGGGTAAAGAGCATGACACAAAAGTAATTTTTCATAAGGTAGCTTTTACTTAAGACTTCAGTAAATGACAAGATTCTGAAGAGTAGAGTAGCAAGATAAATTAGAATTTATTTTATTTCTGGTTCCTGTACATTTCCAGTGCTCCAAAAACAGATAAATGTATACTCCGCATTCTTGAGTCAAACTATCAATTCTGAAGCTAAAATTTGATGGGTTAAAATGAGTTTATGTTGTAACATTCTGGTCCTGATTCCACAGGCATTTTTCCTTGTGGAAAAGATGGTTTTCTTTACAGAGGAAGATAGAATGCAAAATGCAATTCTTAACAGGTTTAGCTATTCATATCTGGAATGAAGTTGTTTTCCTGCTGGTCAGCCCTGAGGGAACTGAGCAGACTTCTATAGAGATGCAGACCTAATTCTCAGTTATATTTCATTAATGAGTAAAATCTTTGTCGTCCTCTTATCATGCCATCTTAGGCATCCCTTTCAATTCACAGGCGCTGTCTCTGGCAGGCAGATACCCAGGTGCCTTCATTGCCCTTATTTAGCTGACATTTCTCTTTCAGCCAGGTAAATATTTTGTCTTTTCTTTAGTTAGGCAAAACCTATTGTGTTTGTAGGCTGATTACAGCCAAGAGGCAAAGCAGTTTAATGCATGTTTTCAGAATCTGGGGCACCCCATGGATCATACTAAATACTAAAACATTACGTGTGTGTGTTGGGTCACCCGTACAGGTCCAGCACACTCTCAGGGACTGAGTCCCGTCACGTCTTTGGGAATGCAATTACAATAGATGGAATCTATTAAAAGAGATGAAAAAAAGGAAGTAACAGCACAACTTGAGAGTGACCAGTGCAGTAATGCCTGCAGAGAGGTGTAACTGTGTTTGGATAGAAATCAGAGCCCTCGCATGTCTCTGCAGTGTTGCTCCAAGGTGCTGCGATCCAGAGGGCCCTGCACACGTAAACATAGCAGGTGGTGCTGGGGGCAGCTGATGCTGCATGAACTGCACTTGCTTTGTGCCAACATGTTGCTCCATGTCACCTAAGAACCCTTGCTAGGATGCCAAATGTGGCATGAAGTTATAGGGCTGTGAAAGTGGAATTTTTAGACAGTGTTAGGAGATATTTTGGCATCCTTCATAATTTTGCTGAGGTTAAACTTCGTCATATATTATTGAAATTATAGTTCTCTATAGGAAAAGTACAATCAGCAGTTGATTCTGTGCCAACAAAATGACGATTGATGTTGTGTGAACTCAATAGTTTTTATCAAAATGTGGTGTTTCCATTTTAACAAATTCTGGAGAGGTCCTAGATGAAAAGAGATTAAAGTATTTAGAAATGTTGATGTTTCATGGCTTCATCTTAGAAGAAATGCAAGAGAACTAGGTCTCAGAGCAAAACATTTGAGTGAGATTTTATTTTATTTGTGTTTAAAACCAAATTTTGGATTCTGTATGGTTTGGAGAGTGTTGAAACTGCAGTCTGAAGGGCTGTACTTATAAGTAGAACAGTCTTGCTTATGTCTGTTAGGAACCAATGACGTAGCTGTAGAGCAATTTCCTCAACTTATGGAATAATTGAGAGGAATCTATTGGTAATATTGGTCTTGGTGTGTTATAGAACTTCACATTTCTCAATTCAAAATTTGATTTATATAAAAATAGTCTTCTACTACATATATAGTCAATGTTGTTCCTATTAAAAAGAGGGTGCTTAATCACTTGGAATCGTGGTGACTAAAGGAGAAACTACATTGATTGCCTTTCGTTGTCTAAAATGAGATAATACACGGTAAGCATACAATTTACTGAATAAAAGTATATGAGTTTACATAGTAGACATAATTGTTTACAATGTTTACATAATTGTTATTTTCTATCCCTAGAATTAATTTATGTGGTCAAAATGGCAACTGAAATTGTCATCCACTACTTTTAATTTGGACATGTATTTTAAATTTTTAAAATTATATATATAATACAGGCAATTTGAAGCAAGCCATTTGTTTGGGGGGTTTATTTTCTCTCCTATTCCAGAGACAGACTGCTAATGTAATAGATTGCTTAATGTGTAGTATTACACTTGCATCAATATTCTTGATGTGTAATCTGATTTACTTTCAAAATTAACACATAATACATTGATAGAAATATAGGATTAGCAGTTACAAGAGATTAGGGCATATTTATCTTACTCATTAGTTGAGAATTGTGAACTGAATCCTTTACCAAAGAGAAAGCACTATTATAATAAACACATTACCAAGAGCATTAATCAGCTTTTCCTAAATAAGCTCTGAAAAGTATGCTAATAAATAAAGAGACTCTAATTGCAAACTAAAAAGGCTATAAAATGTCATTAAATTCTGTTGTTTTCCTCTATATGTAGGAAAAGACTAGGAAAGGAGATATGGCAGTACAAAATTTATGCAGCTCTCCTTAACAGATTTTCTGTAGAGGAAGTAGGTGTATATTTGAGTCTTCACATGTTCACAAAGCTTTTCTGAGAGATGGATGCAGTGAAAACAAACACAGAGTTGAGATGCCAGAACCGAACTCCAGCCAATGCTAGCTGTGATCTTACAGAAGTCCTGTGGAAGACATTTCTTACACACAAAGTGTGGGAGACACCTTACACCATATATGAGGAGAAATTCCAGGAAAATGAGAAGGAAGCCCTGTGGTAAAACTAGGGAGTAAGAATAAAAGGCTTAATTTTAGGAAAAAATGTGCAGATCATGTACACCAACTGAGCCATACTGCCTCAGTCGCAAATAACTCATCAAACTTTTCTGTAATATAGTTATCAACTCAGTCAGGTACACACCTGTAAGATTCCCATCTGCCTGTGGTAGAAGTAGAGCTAATCCCCCTGGTTGTAGGCATTTATGATATTTAAAATCCTTACTTAGCATTTAAAAAAAAGATTTTCTACATTACTTAAAAAGAAAGTTTCTTGCATTATTACTTGAACTCATTAATAAGGGGGGAAAAAGGAGGAAGTTCGAAGAGAGATCAGAACATTTAGCTTGACCTTCCACAAGATTTTTTTCTTTCCATAATTAGAGGTAAAAATAGAGAGAAATGTAGGGTGATCTTTCTTGGTAAGGATACTGCTAAACTATTTTTCTTCTTCAGAGCGGAAGAATTCTCATAAGATTCCTGCTAAAAAAATATACATCTCATAAAACCCCCCAAACTATAAAGCTGTTTTACTTCTGCTTTTGCAGTAAACAAGATTTGGGAGGTTTTTTTTGTGTTGTTACATAAGGAAAAATTTAGGCTTTTCTTAAGAAAGTTTCCATTTAGAAACTCCTTTTGGGATTTTTTAGTCCCTTAGTTAACATGTGATATAACATATGAGAATTTCTTGTTCATTATTCTGTGAAAGAGGGCTCTGATTTCAGTCTACTGAAACTTGAGAGTGGAAAAAAAGAACTTTATAGGGCAATCTCATACCTTGGCAATTATTCAGTTTTCACTTTGCCTGAAATCTCTGGGATACTTATCTGTAGTTACAGTTCTGTGCATATATGTAGTTTATACTTCAAGGAAGAAAATTCAGTTAGGTTTTTTCTCAGTTTAAATATCTCTAGTTTTGTCAATTTCATACATAGGTACCTCAATGCATACTCTTTATTATTATTCTAGAAGGACAACATTAATCTGTCCATTGCTCTCTGAACCATCATCACTAAATAACATTGGGCTGTGAAGGGAGATTTACTTCCGATCTCCAAAGGCCAGCAGGAAAAGGGTTGTAGTTCTTTGCTGTTGAACAGTTATCAAAGACATGGTTTGCACACCAAAATTAAGTAAATATTACAGTTATATTTAGAGATTCATTACAGCTGCATATTTTTTTAATTTAACATTTCATAATAATACAGGATTTCTTTCTTTGTACTTAAATGGAATGCAGTATTAAATGTCTTTTGGCAAGTTGTATCTTAATATTAAATTTATGTCTTTAACACTACCCATGCTATCAATGCTAATAATAACCCTTTGATAAATGGAATTCTCTTTCTAAGGATAGAAGTGAATTCATAGAATAATTACCTGAAAGTAAAAAAGTAATGAAAATAGCCTCAAAACAAAAGGTGGTTATAGAGGCATGCTGTGCAGACTAATTCAGAGCAGCTCTCTGGCCTTGCCTGGTATCCAGGTTCCATGGACGTTGCAGTGTCACAGAAGTTCATTTGACTGCACTCTCCTGTCGCCCGCTTCAGCTGCTGCTGGTTCTGCCTTACAGCACAGCAATCCATGCTCTCCGTAGGATACAACAGGGAGGGAAAAGTTACAGAACTCCTGCTTTTTAACACCCCACGGGATGTACAGCCTGTGGGAAATCATGCAGGTACTGAGAATACAATTGTGCTATTCATATTTCCAGGCACTTTGTATATAATGAACTGGGCTATGACTCACAGTGCACCTCCAGGCTCTTTAGACTGGCTTTGTCTTCCATGGAACAAATGTGATGATACTATCACCCAAAACTAACAGTAAATTCTTAACAGAGAACTCTACAGGAGAAATTATATTAACAGAGTAATTTAAAATTATTTAAATGTACCATTGATAAATACACAGGCAACCATTTGATCAGGAAGCTGAACCTTTAAGATTCAAGATACCTTAACTATTAGCTTACATTCAAGTCTCTTATCCATGCTTTATTTCTCATACTGGATCATCCTCTTTTTTTTTTTTTGGGTGCTAGCAAAAACTTCCGTTTACAAAATAGTGCATCTCAGGTATGTGCCAGATGGTGTATGCCAGGTATGGTCCAAGAAACTGGGAAACTTTTTATTTTCTTTCAGCAAGGGAGGGGCTCTGCACACAGATCTCCAATCACAGATACATGTTGGTTAGTTGCAATATGAGACAGACATTTGGTCTGTGCTTCTTTAGAGACAGTAAAATAAAGCAGCAGTCAAAACTAAATTTCTTGAGCCAAGTTCCACAGCTGCATTTTTAAAAGCTTGCCAGATCTGTCCCTGAGGCAGAATGTGCAGGACCCATGTTTTCTGAATGCTCATATGTAGGGCCCTGCCATCTCCATTGTGGCAAGTCAGTTGTTTCTCAGCTAGTATAGAATCAAAATTAGAAGGAAAATTAGGATAAAAATAATGAATCTGAGGAACTTATTTTTACTTTGGAATGAGATGACAGATTCCTGTGCATTTTAGGAACTGGTATCCAATACTAAACTGTTTCTCATTCATATGTGATTTTGCAGTCTGTATAGAGAAGTGAAACAAACACAGGGGAGGATAAGAAAAGAACAGAAAAGAGAAATTGCTTGAGACCAGCAGAAGTCAATGGAGTGCCATAATATAAACTTAAAATTTGTCAATACTTTCTGTTTTAGCACAACGAAAAGAATTTTATGAAATTATTTTTTCTGTCCTTCTGGATTGCACATTGTGCTTCTTAACTATGCTATCAGAGAACTCCAGGTTAAAGTTTTAATTTTTTTTAAATTTGAGAAAGTAAAACACATCCTTATACTTTACAAATACAAAATGCTTTGGCAACGGATACTAAGGAAATGGATAGATTAAAGACATCCCAAGTGCATCCAAATTAAGTGGAAACATGAGACTCTATCTCAAGGAGTGCAGTGGCAAACTGTGTATTTTTGATGCAGTATTTTATATTCTGGTAGTTTACAACTGAGAAATTCTTCCACATATTATTTGTAAATGTCAGTACAGGTTTTGTTATTGCCTTTTGTTATTGCCTGAGTATTGCTTGAACAAAGTGATACAATTTTCTTTAATACTGTTAGGCATATGTGAGTTCAGTTAAACTTGCTTTTCATGCTCAGGGAGCCAAAAATTGTCATGGAGAACATCTCATAGAAGGACAAAAACATTTAAGTTGTTTGCAAACCATTTGTAATGCAGTCTGTCTAGGAAAAGGTGAATTGCCTCTTAACAAATGCCAAAAAATACCTTTTTCATTATCACCCAAATAATTTGTGCATGGTTCTTTGTCTACCTATATAAGTTAAACAGATCCTTTGTGAGATATTTTTTTAGCAGTCTTGCATTTTTGTGGTAAAGCAAGCAAAACATAGTTTCCTTAACAGTGGGAGGGGGGTTTGTCCTTTAATATCTACTTTTAGGAGTTTTTTCTATGCTTGCAAGTGCTTGTGTGAATGACATTCAAATTTTACTGTCATGATAATTTCATTTCATGAAATGGTAAACTACATATATTTTCTTATACTAATTAAATCTCTGCTCCAAAAGTTACAATCAGATTTTATTAATTTTTGTAACTATAGTACTCTAATATTTTGGGTTTGCCCTTGTCTTGGTTAGAATTTGGTGCCAGCAAAAATTATTTTTAGCTCAGTCTATGAAATCATGTAGAGACTTAATTGAAAATATTCACAGTAATAAGTACTGTTCCTGTTACTATTTGCTGCAGTAAGACCTGTCAAGAACAAATTTGTACTGTGAAGGAAAAATTACATCCCTCTGATTAACTAAATTAATTAATAGTTACCAGCATTATGGATTTTTTCATAAGGTGGAGCTCTTTAATATTTTTTAAATTTTAAATTAATGCAATATCTTTTGTATAACCTGCAGTGCTAAGGCACTGCCAATTTAAATATTTATGTAGAAA
>VYZP01027934.1:163781-180299 GCA_013400635.1 Hypocryptadius cinnamomeus | reverse complement strand
CATAAAAAAAAAAAAAAAAGAAAACCACAAAAAGCAACAGTAATCAAAAATGCTATTTAAAAAAAAATTAAAACTTTAGAAGCAATCTTCTCTCAAGTAAACTCAAATAAAAAATAATCTACATCTGGACTGCGAACAGTAGAAGTGTGTAAACTAGGTCCTTGGTGTCTTTACTCCCACAACATATTTTCTATACTTGAACATTCTGTAAAGAGAGAGAAGGGGTACGGAACTCACTGGCTGCTGCCTTCCTGGAAATAGCTTTGAGGCAACTGTAAAAGTTCCCTTAAAAATTTATATTGGAGCTTTCAGTTCCCATAGCTCCTTTCTGATCCCTTGCTCAAGTCCTGTGCCAGAAAACCCACTGCACTGTCCCCTTCAGAAGCAGGTGCAGCAGCCGGACAATAATCCAATAAAAATCCTATTAGCTGCATCTCCATGACACTCCTGGTATCCATGGGACCCACAATATCTTTAATGCAGACAATAAATCCAGACCATTTCCTCCTTCAATTGCTCCCAATATGGCTCCACTTCTAGCACTGTTCAGCTAACCATTTTTTGCAACATTTCCCCATGAATGCTGAATCACTCTCTAATCTTTACAATGGAGCCAGCGGAGTCCCCACTAAATGAAACACATCACTCGGGTTTAGTTATCCAAGCACAATTGCATCCAGGTGCATTCCTGTGGATTATGACCAGCAGAGACTCAGTGCTGACAGTAAAAATATCAGTTCCATGTCTGCAAAGTTTGGGAAAGGCTTTGAGGCAATTATTGCCCAACCAAAACATCCCAGCTTAACCCTTAAGTGGCCAAAGGAGGGGAAACATCACTAGGTTAATAGGGTCTCAATATGTGAGTATGAGGCATAAAGTCAATTAATGCAAAATTAAGGCTGCCAGGACATCAGCTCGGTCAAAATTGTAAATAAAAGCAAAGCAAAGACAAGTGTATGAAGGAGAGGAACTGCCAACAACTTGTCTTCTTGGACCTCTTTGGAGCAATTGATGCTCACACAAGTTTTCTGAATTATTGCTTTGTTAATCACAGTAGCTCAATCCAACACATTGTTTAACTCCTTGTGAGTGGGTCTGGAGCACCTGAGGGAGCAGCTAAGGGAGCTGGAAAGGGGCTCAGGCTGGAGAAAAGGAGGCTCAGGGGGACCTTGTGTCTCTGCACAACTCCTGACAGGAGGGGAGAGCAGGGGGTCGGGCTCTGCTCCCAGGGAACAGGGACAGGAAGAGGAGGAACAGCCTCAAGTTGTGCCAGGGGACTTTTCGATTGGATATTGGCAGAAATTTTTCACAGAGAGGTCTGTAAAGCATTGGAACAGGAAGCCTGGGTAAGTGGTGGAGTCTCCATCCCTGGAGGGGTTTAAAGGCCATGTGGATGTGTCACTTGTGTTAGTGGTGACCTTGGCAGTGCTGGGTTAATGGTTGGACTTGATGATCTTAGAAGGGCTTTTCTAACCTCAATTATTCTGTGATTCTATGAGGCCGTGGGACAGTGTGGTACTGCTAAATGAGAGGGAAATTTATCATTTGAACATAACCCTGCTGGTAGTCCAGCTGCCCTGGGCACATTACTGTGGCAGTTCTTGAGGCAAAACTCATCCCTTTTGAGAAAAGAAGAGCCGAGCAGGCAGTTCCCATGGGCATCAAAAAGTTCCATACACCACTGACAGCCTGCATTACTAAGTCCACAGGTTATCTGCATGTAATCTGTGTGGTCAGGTAGAGGAAGGGAGGCAGAGCCTGGAGGACTTAGAAATTATTTCAGAGGCTGCTCTTACACAGTAGGAAATCATTACCCCTCATCCCTGCAGACTCTGTGCCTCACAATATATCTGTTGGGATCAAAAGTCAATCTGCAGCTTGGCTATTTGCAGATTTCTCCCACCAAAAACTTTAAACCAAAAAGTTTAGGGAGAATGGACTTGATCTCTGTGTTTGTGTGAAAGTTTATTTTGTAGAAGAGGTAGGTTTTAATGTTTAGTTAAAATAATCAACAAGTTGATTGCAAATTACTTAGCTGGAGGGCAGGAATACATTTAGGTTATTTAAAATTCTGTGCACTTTATTGTGATTTAGATGTCCTCTTTAATTACTTTTCCTAACTGGCTGCTTAGAATTACACATTGTTTATAGACCTACTTCCATACAGGCTTCATCATATGATCTTGTTTAGAGGGGAGCTAAATAACTTTTGTGCTTCTTCCAGCAGAGGCTCAGCAGCAGAAGCATCTGAGTGTTGGAACAACCACCTGTGAATGAAGAGGTAGTGGAGAATATCCTGCTGAGGCAAAGGTATATTTCCCTAGGAACCTCATGGGTTTCATAATACTCATTATATATGGTCAAAAAAGTTGTCTCTGAATGCAGGCACATGAGCAGTGAGTATGTGATCAGTCCTGTGGTCTTGTGCTGCTCCCCATCCTCCCATCATCCAAGCCAGAAAGAAGAACATGCAGCGGGAATGTCATAAAGGTCCCTGAAAATGAGTGCAGGGCTGATTTTGGGGGGGTCTTCCTATTCTCTATTTGAACACAAATGTGTACACAAAGAAGATATAAATTGCAGCTCAGTGCAGGAAACAAAATTTTTGCCATGCAGAAAATAAATGTTATCTGCATCTTCCAAGTCCCTGTATGAAACAGAGCAATTGACTGGTTTAGTGAATTGAATTAAAACAAAAGAATAAAAAAAGAAAGAAACTTATGAAAACTTATAATTTAAAACTTGCAAATTATTTGCACAAGAGATCAGAGTAATTCTCATGGAAGGTTTTCATGCTGATTTTTTACTGAGTTCAGTGTATTCAGTATTCATTGCAGTATTCACTGCAGTCATTTAAAGTAGTGCTCAAAGCAAGAGTGACTGCCTGGAGCCGCAAAAGGTGCTGGCCACATATCTAAAGAAACAATCTCAAATCCAAAGACCTCTATAAGCTGGGATGTGTGTTTGGAGGGACAGGGGAAGAAGAGACACCAGCAATGAAATCGGTGTAAGTTAGGTGCACAGTGCTCACATTGCTGAAGTACCAGAAGATGTGCTGTGTTGTGCATCAGAAGACCAGACCAGACATTCTGGGCCATGAAGCAAATTATTTTCACTCCAGTAATCATCTCAGCAAGTCCTTTCTGAGGGTGTGAGGGTCCCATCCTTCTCCTGTTAGAGGGCACTGCCAAACTCCTTTTCTTATCTGTTGTTCTCATTGTTTAAAATTGTCTAAAAATTGTTTTCAGTCAGCTTATACTCATTCCCTGGGTGCTGTCCTGGAAGTCTTCATTCTTTGCTCTCAAAAGACTGCAGTAATTTCCCTGCCACCCTTGTCTTCACTGGGATAGCATTTACTCAGAATTTGGGCAAAATGGTTCATGTTTGTGCCACCTTAGTAGTGTACAAGGACACACCTGGACACCTGGCAGGATTTCCAAACACACACACACACACACACACACACACAGAGTTACTGTGTGAAGTTCGTTGAGAAACTTGAGGATGAAAATTATTAATTTGCTGTAAAATAGTATTACTTATCAAATGTGCATGCATACAAAACTTAATTCCTTTTGTGTCATCCCATCCCGTAATCCTGACTTCTTTAATTCAGTGTTTACCTCGGTGCATATTTAAAAAAACAAAAGAAGTCTTTGTTTATAAAGCTTTGTAACAAGTTGTAAGATATTAATAATAATAAAATACTGTTTCTGACATGTTTGTTCTTGATGTCATTCATTCTGATTATTTTTTAAGTTCATAATTCTTCCTTTTTTATAGCTGTCTTCTCTAAGTCCCATCTTTTCCTTCATGGATATAGCAGAAATTAATATTTTCAAAAATATGTTTTCTCAAACACTCTGACAAATATTTGTCTATATCTTTCTATTATTGTTATAATATTAATATATATATAAACAATATATATTGTTATAATATAATTATTAGTACTATTATTACACATTTTTTTGGGCTCAGTATAATCTTGGGATTCACTATTTCCTGTGTTAAAAGTGCATTTTGTCACTAAACCCATCTCTCTGATACAATCCACATCTACCCAACATTTTCTGGTTTTCCAAAAACCAATTTTTTGTGTTTTTCTGCTCTGCTTACACTAAAATGCTGTTCCTGTATGTACCTGAATGACAAAGAGGAGAAAATCAATTAAATTAGTACACAAAAAATATACATGTGGTCAAATACTTTTAGCAGCTGAGTAAAAAGAGCATGACAGAACCCAATCAGAGCCAGCCAGATGTTTAAATGACCTTGACTTGTGAGGGAAAGTCAGGCTCCCTAAAATCTATAGTTAGAACATTTGGGTACTCAATAAAATTACTAACAAAATTATTTGAGATTGAGTGGTACTGAAAAAGGGTGGACATATTTATTCAAAGTGTCATGGAATCATTTAGGCTGGCAAAGCCCTCCAAGATCAAGTCCAACCATTCCCCCGGCACTGCCAAGACCAGCACTGATCCACATTCCCAAGTGCCACATCCACACGGCTTTTACTTCCCTCCAGGCATGGGGACTCTATCACTGCCCTGGGCAGCTGTGCCAGGGCTGGACAACCCTTTCAGTGAAGAAATTTTCCCCAATATCTGATCTCAACCTCCCCTGGCCCAGCCTGAGGCCGTTCCCTCTCCTCCTGTCCCTGTTCCCTGGGAGCACAGCCCGACCCCCCGGCTGTCCCCTCCTGTCAGGAGTTGTGCAGAGCCACAAGGTCCCCCCTCAGCCTCCTTTTCTCCAGCCTCAGCCCCTTCCCAGCTCCCTCAGCCGCTCCTGGGGCTCCAGCCCCTTCCCAGCTCCGCTCCCTGTCCTGGACACGCTCCAGCCCCTCAGTGTCTCTCTTGTCCTGAGGGCCCAGAGCTGTCCCCAGCACTGGAGGTGCCTCAGCAGTGCCAGCACAGGGGACGGGCCCTGCCCTGGGGCTGTGTCACAGCCTGGCTGGGACAGCCCAGGGGCCATTGGCCTTCTTAGCCATGCTATTTGTCCCAAATATCTCCAGAGAAGTGGTGTACCTTCTAACCCAGATTAAACATTTAAGAGCTTGTTTTAGATTGGTAAAGGTCAACCATTTGGTGCATTTTTTCTCCTCTCTGAGTGTGCATATTAAAACACATAGAAATAATTGAAATCACTTCTGAGAGAAATAGTCGCCCTTTTATTTGCTCTGTGTGCTCCTACTGACCCTCTTTCTCAGTCAAATAGATTTTAGTGACTTTAACCACTCTGTTATGATTATTCCCATGAAACCATCTAAGAAGATGCACATATATAAAATATAATACAAAATGTAAGGATAATTTTTCATTATCATAGGCTTCTTTAGCCTGTATCTGTAATAGCATTAATGGCAGATGCTTAGGAAAATAACTTAGATCTGAGTAATGAGGTAATAGAATAGCACCCTGCTCTTGGCATAACCTCCCTGTTCCAACATCTTATGAACTTTACAAGCAGCAGCTTGCTTCTCAATGACTAAATTTAATAATTAATGTCTGACCTCCACAATATGTTCTGGCATCAAGTTAATAGTTTAACCATGCATTTCATTACAAAGTAATTCATCATCAGATCTGCATTAAAAATTCTGCCCAAAAAATTGCATCCAATGCCCTCTGATAATTATTTCTTTACTGTGAAAACACTAATTATTATTCCCAATGTACTTTCCCCATAAAACATTCTTGAGTTTCTGGACATCATCGACAACCCTGCTTGGCTAATATTGAAGCTGTTACAACCACAGCCTTGCACCTCCTCATGTAATTCAGTCTTCATCATTGTACTTTTTATATTATTTTCCCACATCCTTTCTGAGAATAACTTCATATATAGACAATCCATGAACCTATAAAATAACTGATATTTCTTGTTGCCTTGTTAGTTTGATTTTCCCTGGTAATTTCTGGCATTTTATTCAATTTTTCACTTCTTTTGAACACAAAATATTATTGATTATGCTTAGCACACTCTTGAAGATGTGTTTCCTGAGTATTTCTTTGAATTCATGGTTTTGGTATGCACTATTTTTTCTCTCCACCTGCATATACTTGGAATTTATCAACCAATTGAGAGGTTCAGTTTGGCACAGGACACTTTGAATGTGGGGAGGACACCTAGCCAAAACACTTCTCAGTGACCAGAAATATTTCCATCTGAGCACAATATTCTTCCATGTCCTATGCTGCATAATTAGACAAAATGTAAAACCAAAACATAAACCCTATGGAATTTTTCACATGTCAATGCATTCAAGCTGTTGTTCATGTTAGCTTTTTTTCTCCCCAAGGTTGTTGCAATATTGTGGTGGGGAGGAAATGTCCAGCAGGGCCAGAATTATCCTCTTCATCCCATTGTTGAAACACCATCATTCAAGCATCTCTATCTCTTTTAGGACAAAGACCAAAATCCATGCTGGTTCATTTGATTAAACCTTTATGATTGCTGCTCATTATGAAAAAAATTCAAGGTCACTTTCAGACCTGCTGTGAGCTTCAGCTTGAGTCTATCCATTCAGATTTTCTGTGGAAGGTGCAGAAACTATGCAATCCATTGGAGATCTGCTTATTAATTTCATTAAGACAGTGGGTACCATCAGAATCTGAAGTATTCTGTCTCCTCCTGTCTCTTTCACACTCCTTAGAAGTCCAGCTGGAAGTTCTAAAACATTTACTGGCCCCACAGGCACTCTACTTTACACAACCACAACTGCTTTTGACTTTTAAGAGCTGCAAGGTAATGATTTCTGAGCTGCATCTTTAAACAGAGCTTTAAATGAGACACCACTTATAAAAGATAAGATCACAATAGAGAAGTCATCTAAGTCATTCAGAATATTGACTGAATGCTAAAAGGAATACAGTTAGACTCTCTGGTTTGTTTTGCTGTTGTGGGGGTTTTTTTGCTTTGTTTTTTTCAATACACAAGCTTCAGAATTATGCAACATGGATATTTTCCTCCAGTGAAGCAACTCTGTCTTCCAGAGTGTGAACTGGACAGAGAAATTCAAGCCTTCATTACTGATGGATTGTGTTATTTTCCTTGCACTCTGAATGAACCCAGATTTACATTGCATTTACATTGACCACAATACACATCACAGGAAAACACAGGCAAGTAAAAGCTGTGGAGAGATCCCTACATCACGACTGAAGACATCTGTGGTGTCATATCTGCCTGTAAAATCTATCTGGGTTACAACTACAGGTGAAAGAAATCTGAGAGTGTTATCAATAGCATTCTAGATAAATTTTTTTCATGTCATCAGAAATTATGCCTAATTTCTCACCCTCAAGTTCGTATTGCTCCCAGATCAGACACACACATGCAATATAGACATTTTAGGACAGGTGAGAGAAACTACAGCTCTGGTGTCCAAGAACAGGCTCACCTCTTGAAACCCATGGGATTCTGGAGACCTTGATGGAAGAGTGGAAAGTCATCAAGCCATGAAGAGCTGACAGAGGGAGTGGTAGACAGTGAAGATAATGAGGCTGATCTCCTTCTGTCACTATGGCACACAGCATTTAATCAGACCAGTAACAAGCAAATCAATTGCCATCTCCATTATTAAAAAAATAGGCCAGAATGAAACATACATTCTCACCACGGGTTTAGTGTGTGGCTAAATACAGACAGATGTTCTCCAAGGAGTTGAGAATCCATTTGAGGAAGCCCTGATTTCCTAGATTTGGTTATGGAAAAGTTTATTTAAACTACCAGCCAACAGTGCTAGTAGTTTAATATATTTGGATATGTATGCATATTTATAGGATTCCTGCAACAAGTATAAACTATCAGATGTTTATACAATGAGTGGAAACAGCCAGATGTATATTTCTTCTGTTTATCTAATTTACTGAGTGTTCCCTGAAATGTGTTAATAATAAAGTCCTATTCTTTTCCCTCTTCCCATGTGCCCCATTACTAACAAAAAATGAGATTTTAATACCTTAATTAATAACTTCTGCTAAGTCATTTAACATAACATTAAATAGCATGAATTAAGCTGCTCAGTGAAATTCCACTCTAAGAAATGCCTACCTGTTCATATAAAAGTCACCCAGATTCTTAAGAAATTACTACATATCTTGAACATCTCTTAAACAGCAGTTTTGTTCTGGTGTTGGTTTGTTTTTTGTTATCATAGGCAATTCTGCAGCCATAAATAAAGCCCAATGAGCTCAAGATAAAGCAACTGCTGAGAAAATTGACTTTTATGGACTGAAAATACAGTTCAAGATTTTATTTTAAAATGTCTCAGCTTCGACTTCTGTTTTGTTTCAACAGGAAGTGAAATTTATCGACATCCTATAATACTCTATTTAAAGTAACTTCAATTTTTGAGCAGGTTTGAGAACCAGGATCTCATCACTTCAGTTTTATTAATGTACCTCTTTATCTTCTTTTATGTTGACCTGAAATTCTTTTCTTTTCTTTTCTTTTTCCTTAAATTCAAAACCAACATACTCATAAGGGAATCCTGCACAATTCTCCCTATTATCATACCAAAGCAATCCTTCCTGCCTCATGGCTTAAACTAATCTTTTAAGTACTTGGAGTTGAGGAGGAAACAGTCCTCAGGGCTACTCCTGCAGAACTACTGAATGCAGCTACCATGTTCTCCCTTTCTTTGAAACTATATCACCTTGGTCACTCCTGAAGTCAAGACAAGGAAAGAAGCAAATATTATGTCCTCCAGAGCTCTTTATATTTCTAGAGAACAAGAATAAGAAACCAATTTAATCTATAGTTAATTAAATTGTAGCTGAAAGTTCGAGATAGTGAAAGAAACCATAATTTTTAAGGGGTAGAAAATGAATAAATATGGCAACTGTAATAGTTGCCCACCTCAGCCACATTATGAGTTTTCTGTAAGGACTTTTCCATTTCCATCTTGAGTCAACCTGTAAGTAAATTTTGCCCACATATCAGCAATGTGCAAGATATCCAGGCTGGAAAATGCTAAATCAAATCTAGGCACTGAAAATTGAATAAATCACCCAATTTCATGCGTCTGCATTTACCATGGTCTTGCTTCCTCCCTGGTATAGGAGAAACTAGTATAGGTTTATACAGTCCATAATGAGGAAGTTTTTATTGTGGCCTTTTAGTACATAAAGGGGAGCTATAAGAAAGAGGACAAACATTTTAACAGGGTCTGTAACAATGGCACCTGAAAAACCTCAGTGATAGCAGGTGGTGCACGATTCAAGCTCAGGAATAATATTCAAATTAAGGTAATTCAAGAGAAAAAGCCTTACTGTTTTATTCATTGCTTCAGCAGAGATTTGGTTTTTCTGATCTGATCAAGTCATCCCTTGAGCTGAAGATTTGACTTCCAGAGGTTCCTCCAAAACTATATTATCCTGTGATTTCTGCCTGCCATTAGCTGTATGCACTTGATAATTTTGCTTTTCATAAGACATATACTGTAGAAAGGATTACAGTTGATGGCACATAATTTTTCATTGGGTTTATTAATTAGCTTAAGAAGCTCAAAAAGACCCCTTTATACCTGCATTGAAGTATGAAAGACAGCTTCCTAAAGCACAAATTAATACTTTTTAAGTCAAAATTTATACTTGATTTCTTTCCTCTATCATGTCTATGGCTAAATATATCTCTCTGTATATGAAATATTATACACACGAATTCATAGGGGAATAATAATTTAGTATTTCTCACTTTCAGATCAAGATCATTTTGCTCTTACTCATGGCTAGAAACAAAATGCAGCAGTAGTTTCTTAGACAGGTTAAACAACCTAATTAAATGTGAAAAATATTCACTGCTTATTCCATAACTCCTCCAATATTCAGGGAACTTCTTGTTTTGTTCAGGACATCCCCCAGGATTTAGGTAAAGTCAGTGTTGCAGTCAGTTTAAGAATATATCACTGTCCCTCTCGTACAATTGTGAGTATTATTAGCATAAGGAAAAAGTAATACTTGTATATAGAAATTCTCATATGGGGTACAGGGGGGACACCCACAGATAGGTCAACAGCTACAAACAATTTCACTTCTTCTTTAAACAAGAGGGTTTTGGGTCATCCACACACAGCATTTGAAGCAAGCATCCACAATGCCTCTGCTCTGCAAGAAGGGCGAATAAAGAGGTAGAACTTGATTTTTTCTTTGATGTGATGTGCAAAAAGCAAATGGGAGCCCCTCCACAAGCTCTCATCATGCTTGTATTAGGACAAGGAATGATGTCTTGCTACTTCCATGCAACAAATCTTGTCTTCTGTAGTATTCTGTGATGCATAACAAGGATCAGGCTGTTGGCCTTTTTCTGGTAGTTATGTGAGTGTGGTCCAAAACCACAAGTTTTGTACCTGCAAATTACAACTTGGTGAAAAATTGCGTAATTTTTTTTTCACACCTTTGCTTTCCTCCCCCATTTTTAAAAACATAACAAGGAGAAAATGGAAATTAAACTACTATTTCTACTCTGAAAAATTGGATGATACATAGCTTTGTTACATAGAAGGTTGAAAAAGCAGATAGCTTAAGGTCTATTTCTGGTCTTAAAATCTGTTGTTTTCTGGTTCTGTCAGAACTGTAAATGAAAACTTGGATTCATTCTCACATTTTCCTGACTATTCAATTAACGCAGAATCTAATTTTTTTTCCACATAGCATACTAAATCTCTGACATTTGGCGATTATTCTTTGTTACTACTACAATATTGTTTAATAATACTGACAGAATTACTATGCAATCAAAGATACCATGAAAGCAGCCAGGCCTAAGACCTTTATTTTCCTTTAGTCATTATATCTCCCATATATCCAATTGCACTTTAAGACATCAAAAATCTGAAGTCTGCAAAGTCTCTTGTCACAACCCCTAGAAAAATAACTTCATGGTAGAGCCCAGAAAAGGGGTGGAGGAAGTAGGGCCAGAAAGTGGCAGAAACACCAACCTTGGGAAAAGATATATCAGTCTGATTGAAAACAGACTTGAAAATTCTTCATGGACAGCTTCTCCACCACCACCACATGGGGTTTTTTGTTGGTTTTTTTTTTTTTTTTCCCTTGATGTGTGTGATCAAATGAGTTGAGCATGGAAGATAAAAGTAAAACAGAAAACTCCTGTTGCCCTTCCCATGGGGTGAGTTCCCAAATGTATTGCACACTTGACAGCCAAACATCTATGCTCAATGGTGCTTGTCATCGCCCACCCTCAGAATTAGCTGGAAACTCTGGTTTTGACTTGAGCCTGATTGATCCCTCCACACTTGCAAAGGCTGTGCCCCACTTCCTGGCACTGCCAGACAGGTTGCAAATCTTCCCCACGGTAATTAGTGACCAGGTTTCTGGCTATTAAGCACACTGGGGAGGAGGAGTCAGATGTGACCCAAGAGAGGAAGTGTGAGAGGCAAAGAGAACAAAGGTAAGGCCAAAAGGGGACTTGGGGCAGAATATGTCTGAGGGGAGACCTCAGTGTGGTCTGAAACTTCCTCTCTTCTCTCTGGTGACAGGGACAGGACCCTAGGGAATGGCTGAAGCTGTGTCAGAGGAGGTTTTGGTTGGATGTTAGATAAAAGCTCTTCACCCAGAGGGTGTTTGGGCACTGGAACAGGCTCCCCAGGGAATGGTCACAGCACCAAGCCTGACAGAGCTCAAGAAGTGTTTGGTCAACTTTCTCAGGCACAGGGTGTGATCCTTATGTATCCCTTCAGCTCAGGATATTCTGTGATGATGGGACTGCAAGCTGTTACTGAGCAAATGCTAAATTTAGCCTCACAGTATTATTACAGCACATTTGCTGCACTAGAGAGAAGCACATTTTTATTTTAATTCCTTTAAGGGTTAGGGAAATGCAATAGGTCTTTGTGGGTGTGACCTTCAACTGCTTCAGGAGGGCTGCCTGCAGCAATAGAGTCTGTTTAGATTCTGCCCATTACCTAAATGCACAGAGGAAAAGTCTCTTTTGTGCCTTCTAATCTCTGTAGCAAGAGGTGAGCGAGCCTCCCTGCTCCTTCTGCGTGCCCAGACATAGGAAATCATGCTCCATCTCACAGTGTTTTTTATTTCTGTTGTGATTATTATAGGTTCAGAACACACTGGCAGTGGCTGGCCTTTCTGCTCTGATCACCCTGCACACACAGAGCTCCCCGTGCTCTGCAGAATAAGGAGCACTTTGCTCAGCAGACCCCCACTCTTCCCCTGCTGCCTGCCACCAACTCAGGGAATCTCCTCTGTTCCTCTTTGTCATTTATCTGGATGTTCCTCACCCAAGGTGATGATTTTCATGATCCAAAAATATTTTATGTGGGTTAATTGTTGGACTCAACAATCTTGGAGGGTTTTTTAAACTTAAATGATTCCACATCCCATCTTCCCTTTTTCTTATCTAAAGAGAACTAGTAGGGAACAGACTGGAAGCTAAGAAGGGGGAAAAAATCTTTATCTCAAGGAGGGGTAATTGATAATTAGAAGATTTTAGCTCAGGGATGAGACTGTGGTTTCATTTTGTTCTCTCCCAAGAACAAAGAAGTCTATTTTAATAAGGAGTGCTGGAAGGTTACTGAATGACTCTAGGAGTTATCAGTGTCTATTTACAATGGTGATCTGCATTGCTGAGCTCACAGAACAGACACAGTTCCACAAACCCCCTCTCCCAGCTCTTCTCCCATACCATCAATGGCTAAACCCCAACCCTCTCCCCCTTACCACCCCAAACACAGAAGCTGCTTTCAGGGGGATTTTTAGCCTCTTCTTTCAAGGTAGCATCACATCTGCAGTGGAAGACAAAAAGCAGAGTCACACAGACCCGCTTGGGTTTACAGAATGGCCCCAGAGATTCCTGAAAGATCGTTATTACCATATTTCACAGCACTTGGTGTCACTGTGACCGAGAAGCTCAGATATTCACCTTTGACCCAGGCCTGATAAGAGGCATAGACAGCATTCCTCTGATAGTTAAGGTGGAAGAGTTATGATGGTGCACTGAGAGCAAAAGAAAGGGTGGCCCCACTGTGATTTAGGATTTGTAAGCTCCTTATGATGAGTAGAATTCACAATGAAAGATGTTTTGTCATCAGGAGCTAAATCTTCCTGACAATGCCAGCTTTGTGCAGCAGTGGAATGGGCTTCCTCAAGAATAAACCTAGCAGGATGTGTCCCCTTGGGATCCTGGGAAGAAAAATCAATGGTTAGCACAAGAGCTCTTAATTTACACACCACGCAAGGGGCAGCAGCTGGAACAAGAAAGATGATCTAAATATTGAGTTGCCTTTGTTTAACTGAAAAATATGGTATGCCCCTGATCTAGTTGAATTAGGGCAATGTTTCTGGTTGGGATTCTTCATCCATGCCAGTGGGGTGACACATGGAGGGCTAATTTTAAATAATGGAAGGGATGCCTATAAAGAAAGTAAACTCAGGGTAATTAAAATGATATATCACACACAGAGACAGATTGGTGTGTGCTGTTGAGATCCAGCCCTCTGTAAACAAGCAGCTGTACTATACCTCCTCTTACCAAGATGCAGAAAACATTCCTTACCCTACAAAAGTCACAAACCTTCCAAAACCCTAGAAGAATCTCTATCTACCTTCTTAATATCCTTTACTGCTAGGCTAGCAACCAGTGGCATATTTAATTATCTGTACTTCGATTTCCCTCTCTGCACAACTAACCTGATATTTTGTGTTTGGGATTTGAATCATGGCTCTGGGGACAGGGAGAGAGCAGCAGGAGCTGCACACCTTGACTCCAGCGAAGATTTTGACACAGTTTGCCAGAATACACCATAGCCAAATTGCCAATTCATAAACTGAATAAATATTCTGTGATGTGATGATTGAGGAAAATTGGCTGGATTGTAGAACATTAACTGTACTTCCTGGGTTTTAGGGTGGTGGGCAGTGATACAAAGTCCAGCCTGTAGCCAGGGTCTGTGCTCTTTATTAAAAGCCTGAAAAAGGGGATGGGGTACATTCTTACCAGGTTTGTAGATCACACCCTGTGGGACTGTGAGGTTGACATACTGGAACGAAAAGTTGTTATTCAGAGGGACTTATGTGGCCCGGAGAAATTGGCTAGCAGAAACTGGAATCTCCTAGAGCCCATTATCTGGGAAAGGCTAACCCCATGAAACAGAGCTGAGCAACTTTTTACACGAGGGCTTAGTAATAGGAAAAGGGGGAACAGTATTAAACTAAAAGAGGAGAGATTAAGATCAGATGCTGGGAAGAAATTCTTCCCTCTGAGGGTGAGGAGGCCCTGGAACTGGGTGCCCAGAGCAGCTGTGGCTGTCCCTGGATCCCTGGAAATGTCCAGGGCCAGGTTGGACAGGGCTTGGAGCAACCTGGTACGGTGGAAGGTATCCCTGCCCGTGGCAGGAGAAATTGGAATGAGATGGGATTTTGGGTTCCTTCCAACCCAAACCCTTCTATGGTTCAAGGAACAGGAGAGTTGGAGGTAGATGTCCCTCAGCAGTCCTTTTTAACTGAATTGTTCTGTGATCCAGCTCACAAGTGGCCTTTAAGCCTCTTGTGAATAGTAAGTAAGAAGAACCTGTCCAGGACAACCTGTTCCCCCATCCAGATTGCCAGCTTTCGTTTTACCAATTCAGCTACCTGAATGGTTTCTGTTCTTTCAGAACACACAATATGAGAATAATTGTCCCCAGGTACCACACAGCTACAAGTAATAACAATTAGAGTGGATAAAGGACTTTGAGTACCAGGCAGGGTTTTCTCTGTGAGCTCAATATACATCATGAACCTCTGTGTTTTATCAAGGAACAGATTGTATCTGTACAGTGATTATTGTAACTGGTGGGTGACAATACATATTGCACTGGAGTTTAACAATAAGTAATTACATCTGTGACAATTTCCTGTCAGGAGCATAAGCCTTGCTGCCTTCAAAGTGCAGCATGCCACACTGTGTGATATGGATGGTTACAGCTGGTGGGGGACACCAGCGTTGGCTGTGGCTTATGCAGCCAGCCTGTCTCAAAAAAAAAAAAAAATTATATACATAATACAAAATACATTTCTGAGTACAGCACCTTCCCCAGCTCAATGGGCAAAGCCTCAACCCAACCCTGTTTTTTTCTGTCACACCCACAGTCCCATAAGACAGAGAGTGCTGCCACATGGCTCTGGAGACAGGTGATGTCTGTTTTCTGCTCAGTATGAACACCACTTGTCCCTTTTCTGTTGCCAGAGGTTTAAACCCTTTAGCCAGGTCATATATTGGATCACAAATGCAAGTTCCTTCAGAAGGGCTGGGACTCACTGTCCAAAGTCAGGCTGCAGCAGAACCAGGAGCTCAAGAGCATCCTGCTCTCCGTCCAGCCTCCTGCAGGGCCATCAGGTGAGGCACAGTGAAAGGAAGAGCATTTAAAAATACAAATAATCCTCATGTAGCTCTAATATTGTAAAAACCTTTTTCTTTCCTCTCTTCTGAATAACACCAAAAAAAAAAGAAAAAAAAAAGAAAAAAAAAAGAAAAAAAAAAGAAAAAAAAAGAAAAAGCTGAAAAGCACAAGACTTCAAAAATATCTTGTCTTCTGGGTCTTTGGAACCCCAAAGAATTAACTTCTGATGAAGTAGCATTTTGTACTTTACTTTTACATAGAAAAGGTAAGAAAGTAATATATACATATATTTTTATATGTGTGTGTGTATACTTTATGAGATACTACTACCATAATATTCTGCTTAAAAAATTAATTACTAAAAAATTTGATAATTTATTTAAGAAGTCAAAAATCTATTTAGGATAAAAAGTCAGAGGAAAACCTTTTTTCCTTGTTGAAATAAAAAATTTTGCCAGAAAACAACAACTTCAATTGGTGCCTTTCCACTTCGCCTGCTCAAAATTGGTTGGAGACTCCATCCTCTGAAATAATTTTTTTTTTATTTTTTATGGAATGATATTTTCCAGGAGAAACCCTTTGGTTATGAAATTAATTGAGATTAGAAACAGAACAAGAGGTGAGGAAATGGTGGTGAAAAGGGTGAAACCACAACAGATTAATATCTGTATTTTCCTTGGGATGGAGGCCTTTTCTTCACAACTTAGACCTATAGATTTAGCTAGATCCCTACAGGTTTGTGGCTGTGTTTGTGGACATGAGCAACTCCTTCACTGCCTTCTCAGCAGGGTAAAGCTGTCCTTTGGTTCATCCAGAAGTAGAACTGTTGGTGTTCAGATGTGCAGACAAACAGCTCACAAGCTCATAGAAAGGTTTCTTCATCTCTTCAAGGCAGACTGGTCAGTCTTGGCATGAACACACGATTTTATTCATGGGTTATTTAATCATCATAAAATTGTTGTTTCTTTATTAAAAAAGTATCTTTGACAAAGATGCCCTTGCATAAATAACACTGTAATTCAGGTACTTGCATTGCTTATACCCACTAAATAAAATAGAGACTGAGACAAGAGCTGATAATTATTTACTACAATTTGCTATTTGATTGCTGGGAAGCCTTTTTAAAGTTAACATTATGTCATTATAAAGAGGCACCTGAG